>JAAGKR010000484.1:0-29786 GCA_011419295.1 Clarias macrocephalus | reverse complement strand
GAACTGAGCATTGCTGTAATGTGGTGCGTACAGTTTTGAGGGTTTTAAAATGGTGCTGGAACAAAAATGAGTTAATTGACATGAACGAACCATTAAAGAGACTTAATAAAGATGCATTATGTGTCAGGAAACTATCTACCCAGGAAGACTTATTATGCTGATTATTGTTTAGCTCTAAGTGTATAATGATGTGTATTAAATTATGGAGATCTGATGACTACTCTCTGTATAAATATAATCCTGCATTTTGACAAATTCTGTTCGTGATGTTATGTAATATTTCAAAGAAATGAAAAGCCCTATAGCATGTAACACACTGAAGACTTATACACTGCATTTAGTAAAGTAAAGCTGTAGTAAAGCTGAAGGATTGATTCGGCTCTAAAGGACACAAAAGTCATATAAAGTCATAGTGTACTGATGCCATTATTATAGAAGTAATAAATACCATAGTACAATTGTACACTGAGGATTCATACTGTGGGACTTATGGCTGTACTATGGTATATGACCGATGATAAACACTCAACTTATATATATATATACTCTGCTAACAACCACGTTTAATTCTACACTTCAGATTAAATGCATTGCACTTATAGACATTTTCCACAAAGCACCTTTACAGCAATCTGTGTGTAGATTTATGCATATTTACATCCCTAAGGATCAAGAGGTAACAGTGGAAAGACAAACTCCCTTACTGACATAAAGACAAAAAGTCTTGGTATGAACCAGACTCAAAAGAGAACCAATTCTGCATAACCTCAGATGATGCCATTATACACCAAATCAGCCATAACTTTATGACCACATGTCTATAATTAATTAGTCCCCCCCCCCCACCCCCCCAGCAAGTGAACTTTTTTCCTCAATGTGTTAAAAGCAGAAAAAATGGGCAAGCATAAGGATTTGAGTGTCTTTGACAAGGGCAAGATTGTGATGGCTAGAGGACCGGGTCAGAAAAGTCCAAAACTGTAGATCTTCCTGTGTGATATTCCTGGACCTACTAAAAGTAATCCAAGGAAGGAAAACCGCTGTACTGGCGACAGGGTCGTGGGCGGCCGAGTCTAACTGATGCACACGGGGAGTGAAGGCTGGCATGAGTAATCCAAAAAGTTTAATGCTGGTTTTGATAGAAATGTGTCAGAACACTCGGTGCATCACAGTATTGCAAGAGGCGGGACCTACTCAATATTAGGAAAGTGGTCATTATATTATGACTGATCAGTAGAAATCTATACAAGTTTAGAAAAGTAAACCGTACTAACCTTGTTCAAAGGATATTCAGCATGCGCATATTTTCAATAGGAGCTCAGGCTTGAGCACTAGACAGTGTTTAGCAGTAGCGTCTTCAGTACCTTCAGTGAGATTACCTACTGTATTCTCCATACATGTCAAGTGCTCATCTATTTTCCCACCTATCGGTGATGTTTTGAACTAGAGCATTATAGATGCTTCTTGTGATGTTTAACCTTTGCTTCATGACTTTGTTACTCAGCCAATGTTTAGACCCAGCACAGAATTGGATTTTTAAATCAATACAGCCATAACAGTTTATTTTAAAATACTTATAAAATGTCTTCAAAAAGTTTCTGCATTAAGAAAATGCAGTAAACAGTATTTAATGAAACAAAGTCAATATCTGGTATGATGACTCTTATAGAATGTAGTCTCAGGTAGTTTTATAATGACATGACTTTATTGCTGAACATCTACAGAACCAGCCACACCCTTCTGATGAATTTACATAATAGTACATAATAATGTACAGTATGCTGCTTCCTTTTCTGGCCTACAGGTTTGTTTGCTAGAATATTATTGTTGGGAAATCAGATTTCTTTTTTTTACCTGACTTAATAATGAAGTCATTAAATAAACCTGTATGAGACTTTTACGCAGAACTTCATATTGATATTTACCATTAATCTTTGTTACTGTAGGTCACATTTATCAAAAAATAAGAACGTGCTGTTTATTGTTTTTGTAATAAAAGGAATTAAAAAGAAAAATCAATTATAATCAAGCTTTTGGTGGGGGAAAAAAGCATGTTTATCTTTAACAAAAATAAAATAAGCTTTTTTTTTTATTTTATCCTCACTGATGTTTTTATTTTAACATAATTTGAAATTTAACATCATGCTAGCATCTCAGCAAAACGCTAGCATCCCACTGAACATATACAGTATCGATAGCAGTCAACGAAGCAATTCAACTGAACACATGTGGAGCAGAGTTGAACTGTGTGTGTGTCGCATATGTATTTCTTGCACTTCATGCATGTAAACGTACTGAGTCCGTCTGGGTGCTGATGGGCTCGATTTGGAGCTGCACATATCCGCACGCACACAAACACACACACGCACACAAACACACAGCCAAAACTTACACTGACAGGGGGTTGGGAAAAAAAGTAGCTAGAAAAGCTAGAAAAGAATATAGAGATGTTTTAAGCTAAAAAAAAAAAAAAAAAAAAAAAAACATACCACCATCAACAATACAGCATACCAGAATATCTTGGACTATTTTACAAAGTTTTCTTTGTTTTTTTTTTTTTCTGTGTCAGTTCTGATTCTGTATTCTTTACTTATACAACAGCATATTCTATTTTGATATTTTTCCCCCTCCTGGGTGTACATTGAATTTACAGGCTGTCAAACTGAAAATAATGTGGCAAAATTCCCTTTCATGCTTCTATACACAGTGTGTGGCTGTTAGTACAAAAATACCCAACATGCACTACCCATTCTATTGAAGAAGATACATAGTTTAAATGCCCTCGTCGGGAAGACAGCAACTTCTTAATGCAGTGCACACTCAGCTGTATCTGATGGGCCGGCACTTGTGGTAACTGTTTCTATTCGCCTTCTTCACAGTGTTAAATGCAGGAGTGCTTTGTAGGACTCACAACATGAGCAGAACTAGCAACTATATGCCACCGCTGTCAGAACTTTAGCCTCATTCTGTTCATGCTGAAGAGGAACTATATCATCAGTTGTGAGTTGTGAGGGCTGTGTCTCAGTCTCTCATGCTTACACTGTAGAATTCTTAATACAGTTTAGCCATTACAAAACTCTTTGATGTTTAAATTGAGATTGACATTCTTAGAATGCAGTTCTGTCACATGTGTTCCTCACCCAATGCAACAGTAGGCAGCGTCTCCAGTTTTATAAGATAAAACTTTCTCTCGGTTGCCATAGGGGTCGCCACAGTAGGTCATTCGATCCACACACAACTTGGCAGAGGTTTTACGCTGAATGCCCTTCCTGAAGCAACCCTCCCATTTTATCCGTGCTTGGATCCAGCAGTGGTTTAACGGTATGGTGTATGGCAACCACCAACAGCGGGCTCGAACTGGTGTTTCTCACTGAATTTAACAGTAGGCAGAGCTTACGAGAGGCAGAAATATGAGCTGACGACACATTGAAGCAGGGTGAGGAGGAGCAGTGAGTGGAGCGCACACTCCATTTACAGGTAACGGCAGCATGTATGCATCAGAATCTGCGGGTAACCTTTAGTAAAAAAACAAAAACAAACCCTGAGACATTTATAAATATGGCAGTGGTCATGATGAAATACATAAACAAAGCAGACAAAAAAAGCACTTTATTCATATAGTTTGGACACACCTTCTCATTCAAAGAGTTTGAGAAAAAAGCAGCTAAGTAAAGAAAAACGAGTGGCCATCATTACTTTAAGAAATGAAGGTCAGTCAGTCCGAAAAATTGGGAAAACTTTGAAAGTGTCCCCAAGTGCAGTCACAAAAACCATCAAGCGCTACAAAGAAACTGGCTCACATGCGGACCGCCCCAGGAAAGGAAGACCAAGAGTCGCCTCTGCTGCGGAGGATAAGTTCATCCGAGTCACCAGCCTCAAAAATCGCAGGTTAACAGCAGCTCAGATCAGAGAGCAGGTCAATGCCACACAGAGTTCTAGCAGCAGACACATCTCTAGAACAACTGTTAAGAGGAGACTGTGTGAATCAGGCATTCATGGTAGAATATCTGCTAGGAAACCACTGCTAAGGACAGGCAACAAGCAGAAGAGACTTATTTGGGCTAAAGAACACAATAAAGAACATAATAAAGAAAACTCGCTGAATGAGAAGGTTTGTCCAAACTTTTGGTCTGTACTGTACTGTATATATGAACATATTTTGTGACATTCATTCTACACAAGCAAAAATCCCACTGATTGATGATGTATTTGATGATGTGATTGGTGCTGTTGCTGGTCTTTTGCCTGTCCCATTAGGAACTGCTGCAGCGGATCATCTGAACGGCACGTTTTAATTTTGGCGCGGGTTTTATACCAGATGCTCGTCCTGATTCAATCGTTGCATTTTTATCTGGGCTTGGAACCAGCACTTAGGGGACTCTCCAAGCCCAGTGTTTGGGGCATTGACTGGAAGGCAAACCTGGGTCTTCTTCATTTCAGGCATGAAGCGTACAGTACCACTCAGCCACCATGTGCAGCATGTAAGAATAATAAAGCTTTGCTTCAATCTGCCACAGAGAGCACATCGTCTCAAATTCGGGGAATATTTCACTGATTATGATTATCTGGTACAGTGTGACAAGTTGTCTTATTATAGTCTAAAACCTGCTTTTGAAGAACATGACTTTCCCTTCCTGGAAGCACTCTTCCTCCAGAGGTGTGCCTCGCGGCTTGTTCGGAAAGGCAGGTTTCCTGCATTTTTAGAGCAACCCATAGGGTTGGAATGCTTGAATTTCCTTTTCAGTTCTCTTATCTAATGCATACAGCTGAAGTGGGTGGACATAGGCATGGTGCCAAGAGTAAGATTTGCCCTGCTGCTTCACCAACCTACCTCAAACCGTATTACTGCATCACATTTAGTAGATCCATGTGCACACACTTCACCGTCCTTGCTTCAGTGATGTTTTTAATTCCTCATATCTGTTTCTCCTCTAAGAAGAAACTCGGAACTCTTTGCGGTAGTGAAACAAACATCTTGGTATTGATTAAAATTCATTTTCTCTTTCAGCCCAAGACACACTGATTACTAAATAGCCTGAACTATGACTAGATTTGTTTTTTAAGAAACTTTTTTGTGCCTATTTTATATCAACACTGACAACTAAACAACTTCTTAATGAAGGCGATTGAACAATTGCATTAGTTTACTCTGCACTATTGAACTTACTTTTTTCGAGCGTATGCAAAGGATGTGGCTAATAAGCACTCAGCAAAGTGTTATTGAAAATAATTGCTGAGGAAGCTGTTTATGTAAAAGAGGTGCACAGAACAAGGCTCGACAAACACATCTCAGTATGTCTTGAGTATTCAATATCTACTGTATGTAAAAGCATCGAGTAATTAACTCGTGCTACAAAATGTACTTCATAATTACTGCAGGAACTGAAATACTGTTTGTCTTCTGCCAAAATAAAAAGAGAAAACGTTTCTGACAGTTGGTATCTGATCACATACCAAACTGATTGTCTGCTTGATCAGAGCAGGGAAATCGCCTTGTGAGAAAACACTCTTAGCTAGGAAAGTTAGACAGCTTTAGACTGACAGGCAGTTTTTATTACAAGGGTTGTTAAACCTGGCTCCTTAGGCCAAGTACACACTTCAAGATGTTAAAAATCTAAGATTTGCTGACATTCCTGCTCTGCACTAGTCGAATTGTTGTGATCAATTGATTTATAGCGTAGTGACGTGCACACTACACATTCTCAGATGAGATTCACACACTTCAAGATCTTTGACTGAGACAGGTTCTTGCCATGTTATCCTCAAATACTGTAATTTCACAAAAAAAAAAAAAAAAAATGTGACAGCCTTCTATCTTGTGACTTTGAAGCAAAATAAGACAAAATGTGAAAGTGTGAAAATGTGTATTTGTGTGAAAGAAATATTGCTTGAGGAGACCCGGGTAATGTATTATGAAAGGAAACTCTTTAAAAAATACAGTGGTACCTCAGCACCACTGTATTTTTATACCAACACCCCGCCTTAAGAATTTTGTAAGAAATTTGCCTTAGCGTGCGAAGCATTTTGGTATACGAGTGGCAATGGTATTCGAAACCAATGTCGGCTTGTACCTGTGTTGTTTATGTGCACATCTGGGTGTCGTTCAAAACTTGTTCGCGTCTCTGTAAAGCCAAGTTTTTTTTTTTTTTTTGTGTGTGTTTAAGAAGCAAGTAAAGTACAGTACGGTAGCAAGAAGAAAAGGGAGATACTTTCAGTTTTGTTTTTAAAGCAGCTGGTGCCAGGAGGAATCCTAAATTAAGATTAAGTGAGGCTTCATATTCAACTTCATTTACATGTCTTTTCTAAATGCTTTCATTGTTGTTATCTGCACAAATATAATTATAGTGTTGGAAATTGTTAATATTGATAATATCTTTTGGGGGACTGGGATGGATTATCTGCATTTACCTTATTTCCTATGGGAAATGCGTTTTGTAATACGAGATTTCGCCTTAAGATTAACGTATTAAATCCATACAGTATGTCGAGGTACCAATACAATTGTGCAGGAATCGTATCATGTTTGTTTACAATTTTTGCTTTTTCCTCAAACCTTTTGGCCAGCAAATTTACTGCGCTTACATTTTGCCCTTACTGTCCTGCACAAATGATGGATTCAGCTGTTATTAAACTGGATTCATGGATCAGCTGTGCATGACAGCAGAGGAGTCAGATTTCCTTTAGGGCTTTTCTTGGCTGCTTTCTCATCGCTGCACTTGCAACTAATCGTACAGGGATTCACACGACTACACGACTCATTGCCGAGTCTCTGTTCGAACTCGATTGTTCCAAGACGCCACACAAGCCGTCACCACGGAAACGCACAGCGGGTAGACACTGAGGACCAGAATAACTTGGTGACTGGGCTATCAGGACGAAAACTGAGCAGGCTTTACCAACCCAAATCTTGACAGGAAAATAGACTGCAAATGAATGTATTAAATGAAACATACAAATATAATTTCTGTTAAAGTTGTCCTGCCATACTGTACGTAGTACGCAGTGGGGTGGAAAAAAATTGGAGAAAAATCTACAGTATATTTTCATTGAACACACCCATGGCAATATCTAAAATGACTTTGCATTTAATTGTCCACGGCCTTGAGAGGTAGCGTTTAATTACATACATGCTTCCTTTATAAGGCCCGATTCACATTTTCCAGAGATCCTGTTTACATTTTGTAACATCATCTTACATTTCCTACTATAACATCTGTTTTTTTTTAGAGTAAAACCGCCTTTATTTCTCTGTAGAATTACACTTATCTCAGCATTTCTCTTGTGCTTTAATACCATCAAGGTAGAAAGTTTTCTCAGTACGCCAGAGCCATGATTGGACTGCCAAGTCTAAAATGCTGGCCTCCCAGGAACTCCGTTAACACCCTAAAATACATGTGCTTATATGGAAGCTTATAAGCTTATATTGGGTGGTGGTAAGTTAACTCAAATACCTAAGAAACAGATAGGTCTCTAGTCGTCGCTTAAAGATTGGCTGTGCTCGTTCCGTATACTGTATACCGAACCTCTATGTCTCTGTTTAATTCATGCTGTTCTTCCTGATATTTATGAAGAAACAGGGCATCTTTAGAATGCTGTAATATTACATTTGACAAACTTTGACGTTTCCCTTGTAATAAGGTCTCGCTGTGTTTTTCTATGATAATTCTTTCATAAATCACCCTGAAGTCCTTGGAGTGAAGGGATAACAGTCTTCAGCACTGCACTCCTCCACACAAGCAGTTTTCTAGCAAGCTTCAGTTAATCTTGTTAGTCTGTGTGCATTTGAAGGGTGTTTGGGTCAGTGTGTCCTGATTAGAGAATGGAGAACTGCAGCGCTCTGCCTTGCGTGTGAGTGGTGCGTGTGTGTTTGTGAGAGAGAGACAGACCATTCCCTCAGTTATACAATCCAACATAATAATAACAACAACAACAACAACAATAATAATAATAATAATAATAATAATAATAATTTAGGGAAATAGTGCTTTTTATTTCTAAACAGATCTTAAAGTGCTTTGTAGAAAGGCAGTAATGCCAGTCTTTACTGGTGTATTTGTGTGTGTGTGTGTGTGTGTGTGTGTGTGTGTGTGTGTGTGTGTGTGTGTGTGTGTGTGTGTGTGTGTGTGTCCTGTAGCATTTTATTTAATGTCATTTCTCTGTTTGTATGACAGTAGATTTGTTTTCATAGACAATACTTCTTCAATCTAATAGAAAATAATTGAGATTAAAGATTCCAACTTGACTGTCACATAAATGCCGAAACAATAAGATGTGTGTTTACACACTCAAAACAATTAATCAGAATGTAACTTGACATGTGCAAATTGGTTCCGCCCTATGACATAAAACAGCAACAAAACAGTCTTGAGCCACCCCAGTAAATGAAATGAAATGATGTTGATTAAAATAAATAAATGGATTTTTTTTTTTACAAAAAAAATGCCATTTTGACGACACAATTTCAAAATGCTTGTTTATGTAATAACCTCAGCAGCAACCTCATTTCCCCTCTCCATCTGTTTTGATTATGTGTCATCATCTGTACCTGTTTCCCACATGCATTAATTTAGATGTTTTCTTTTGTTGTTTTTTTTTTTTTTTTTTACACTTGAATGATTCTTAACAAGCAAAACTATTCATGTGAAACTTGTGAGGAGTAACTGGGGTGAAAATGAGAGCCAAAAACTTACAAGTCCTTAAGGACGCCTGGAGAACTATTCCTCACCACTATATAAAAATTACTAGGGAGTATCTCTTGGAAGCAAAATATGAAGAAATGGGACTCATGACTTTTGTACAGTACTGTAACATCATCATTATCATCAGCAGCTGCAGCAGCTGTAGCGGAAGAGGTATTTTTCTCCAGCGTTGAGATTAGATTTCCCATCAAATCCTGCCTTGTGCGTTATGATGTATGATTGGTTCGATACTTTACTACATGTGAGATGGCGAGCCAGCCAGTCAGTGCCCCTTCCCCAGCCAGAGAGACCCTGGATGAAAGTCCGAAAGTACAGACTTGTGGGAGTGAGAAGAAAGATATGCTTCTTTCCAGTGTTACCAAACATGCAGAAATAATGCATGCATTTTTATTCCAGTTTTGATTATTAGAGAAACATTTGATAATTTTTTTCTAATTTTTTTGAGGTATGAAAAGAGAACCCCTTGTCTATGTAAAAAAAAAATGCAAACAGATATACAAATAGATAAACGTGCTTTGAAATGTGTGACGGGGAAAAATGACAGCTGGTTGTATCAGTGAAAACTACACAAGCGTGCTTCACAGTAAATGTGAAATCATTCTTTCTTTTCCTTGTCCCTTTGTTCCCTGGGAAATAAACAAAAACACAAACGTGTCCCTGTCTTTGTGCTTCTTTTTCCTGCACACGCTTTAATTTTTTTTTTTTTTTTGAAGTGCACTTCATTTGAAATATACAAACAGATTTTTTTCAGAAGATATGCATATTCAGAGCACTTGACTTGCAAGGCTTCTGGCTTTTGATTTATTGAGGAGAGAAAAGCTCACCATGTTCACCTTGAGTCATAATTCTGCCTGTCCCTTACTGATCTAAATTCATTAGAAGCTTGTAAATTAGAATGCACATTTGCCTGACTTTTTCACAGTGTGCGTTGACACTAATAGCAGTTTTCTGTAATTGACTCTCACCATGTCATGTTCTTCTTCCTCCAGGCTCCTACATGATCGTAAACTCATCCCAGCATGCCGCAGGCCAGAGAGCTCAGCTACTGCTTCAGACTCTCAGCGAGAATGACACGCACTGCGTCCAGTTCAGCTACTTCCTGTATAGCCGGGATGGACACAGCCCCGGGGCTCTGCGTGCATACGTGCGGGTGAACGGCGGGCCACTGGGCATGGCTGTGTGGAACGTTTCAGGCTCTCAGGGGCATCAGTGGTATCAGGTGGAGCTGGCAGTCAGCACATTTTGGCCCAATGAATATCAGGTAGGAGGACATCTCAGGTTATGGTGGAGGGGTACACGGTTGAGGTCCTGAATAAGGTCGTTCGAGAAGAACTAACAAAACTCCTAATTTTTCTGATTGCTTTTTTGACTTAATCCATTATATTTTTAAATATGTCAGCAAATTATATTTTATACTTTTATTTCATACTTTTTATACATTTTAATTTCCCATTATTTGATTACCTTATGATATTGGGAGCTAGAATGTAGAAGAAACAGGCAACTAGTGCAGTCATACTACATTTCCATAATATTGCAACATATTTGAATAAATTAGAATGTTTATGCTGCCATGTGTAAGGGAGAGATTTTTCCAGAATGGATTTACAACCAACAAATTTGATATGATGGATAAAAATTCGTATTCACCACTAGTCATTTTCATCATTGCTACCGGTAAGATTTCTGCCATAACACCGTCTAGATATGTAAAACAGTGAGTCCCCGACGTCCAAACGAGTTCTGTTCTGGGAGCACGTTTGTAAGTCTGATTTGTTCGTAAGTCCAACAGAGTGAGTCTTATACACCTTTGACATAAATATACAGTGTTAAGCATAAAAAAAGGAAACACATGCACACAGGTTTGGTGTTTTGGTTCCGCATTATCCTCTTGCGAGACTGAGGTTTTAAATCGCGAGGGGAATCCTGGTAATGCTCTTTTAAAGGCAGCCCGGTAAGACACCTTTGGCGTGGGGGTGGGGGGGGGGTGGGGGGGGTGGAGGTGGAGGTTTGATGGGTGAGTCCAACGCTACATGGTGTTTACTGTGCACTTGAATGGACGCCAATTTGTCGCAATGCTAAGTCAGGGACTCGTTATACTTTGCCGCACAATACCATGATATGATAATGATAATACATGATAATGCACTATGATACCTGATAGCATGACATGATAAGCATTGTATTAAAAGAAATTCTTATAGCATAATTACAAGTATGAGTCATATACTTTAAGTATGAGTGTCTTACATGTGACAAAATGTTCTTCCATATTGCCATTGTGCCGTCAGTGTTGCGTTAACGGGTCATTTCATTGACAGTAAGAATGTAAACCTACTGAACTAGTTTTTAGTATCTACATATTCCACAACGAAGTAAAAATCGAGCACCACTAATTACTGAAAGGCATCAGCTTTGCCCTCAATCTCAATTTAAGCTTTCCACAGTGTTGGGGTGACACTCTTGTTAATCACACCCTTTGCTCACTTTAATTGGTATTGACTCAGTGTGCAATCTGTGCATGTCTGTAAGTCTGTGTAATGCTTCTGGCCTTGGACAGGTTTGGGAAGTGCACTGGAGAAATAGCGTTAGTGCTGAGGTTATGAAAGATATGTTCAAATTTGAGTAAAAGGGCTTATGACTTGGGTGTTATTTACTACGTTTTAAATGATTACCTTACACTTGTAACCACCGTAGAAAGACACAGACAGCATAAATCCATAATTTTATTGCAGCACTATTGAATTCTTAAATCTGATTGGTCAGAAGGTGGTAATTAATTTTCTGTACAAGCTTTTAATTCTGGCTGTAGTGCAAATGATAGGTTTATATTAATGTGTATGTTCTGGTTTGGAAACAGTTGATTACAGCGGTTATGTCATAAGGGATAAAGGTACTAATTAGTTTTCAATTCAAGTTAATTCAATTTAGTTTAATAGCACTTTTAACAGTCATAACGTAACTTTTTAATCATTGTCTCAAAGCAGCTTTACAGAATCTAAAGAAAATTATGGAGATGTGTATGAAATCATAATTCTCAGATTGTCCCTGATGAGCAAGTCGAGGGCGAGGGTGGCAAAGAAAAGCTCTCTGAGATGACAATAGGAAAGAAACCTTAAGAGGAATCAGACTCAACAGGGAACCCATCCTCATTTGGGTGATACCGGATAGCAGGTATTGTTTTGCAGACATACTGTGTGTTACAGAGTCCAGTTTTTGTTAGTGTCAGTTTTTTTTTCCCCCTCGATTTTCTCCCTAATTTAGTCGTGTCCAAATCCAGTCACTAGGGGGCTCCCACATTAAGGCTACTACCATTCAGCCGGGAGGGCCGAAGACTATCACGTGTTTCCTCCGAACCACGTGACTCCAGCCGATCGCCTCATTTCGAACTGCTCGTTCGGGGCGGCGTAACACACTTGGAGGACAGCGCTATCCGCTCCTTCTGCTTGCGTGAGCTCACAGACGCCCCTGATTGACTGTAGAGCTGTGATTAATGTGGGAGCACTAAGTACCTCTCATCCCTCCCCTCTGAGAGAGCTCGGCCAATCGGCTCTCTCTAGACCTCCGGCTGCAAGAGGTTACAGCATCACCCGGGAATAGAACTTATGATCTCCGGATGATAGGGCGAGAACTTTACCACTGCACCACTCGGAGGCCCAGTGTCAAATTTTTTGAGGCAAATACAAGACTATAAACATAAACCTGGATTCAAGACAAGGCCCAAGACACAAACCATAATCTGTCTGGTACACAAGAACCACTAAACATAGAAGCATACAGCCAACAGTACACAAGTAAAGTGCATGACAAATCAAAACATATGCAAATAAAAGTGATCAATGATGGGCTGCTGAGCAATGTTGAGTAGCTTCTCTTTGACCCTGCTGTGACAGACCCCCTTAACTCAGTCAAATGGGACGAAGTCAAGAAGAGTTTAGGCAGTGACATCTCTTTCACATTACTAAGGCGTGGCATGAGAGCCAAGGTGGAAGCTGAGGATGGAGTAACAGCCCCTGGAGAGGTAATGTCGATGATGGAACCGAAGCCGGAGGGGAAGTTTTCTGCAGAACGAGAGGTGGAAACAATGTCATTTTGAGGTCAAATGGAGGAACGATGCAAAACTGCAAAGCAATGGGGGATGACATTCTCTCTACAGCAAGTGGTAGAGCAATTTAAAGCAGTGGGGGGAGGAGCAATGTCCTCAGTGAAACAAGAAGGTGGAGTGGTGTCATCAGCCAAGCAAGGAGGCAGAGCAACGGCGACAGTCGAGCACTGTTCTAAAGTGGAGTATGAAGCAGCATCTAAAATGGAGCTGGGTTATGTAGTCATATCAAGCGGACGATCATGAACTTACAGTATGCCTATGATGAGGGACAGAAGGACGGGTAGACGTCCTCAGCAGAGCGAGGAAGTGGACTGGCAGAACGGTGAGGTTGAGTGATGTCCTCAATGGGGCCAGAAGGGTGTGAGAAGGCTCTCTCTAGTTTGAGGCCACCTACTCAACAAAAGTTATTCCCGCATGGCACTGGGCCACTACTACACATTCACAACCTGTTTATTTCTAATATAATATTTGGGAAACTTTATAATGAACTTTTGCCATGGCACCAACCATGGGACCTGATCTTTCATCTATAGCTCTACCATATGCGTGCAAGATTGCTTATAAAATGTCTAAACTTGGACAGATCCTGGCTTGCCTCTATTCTGTACAGTAATTGATTGGTTTGTGTGTGTGTGTGTGTGTGTGTGTGTGTGTGTGTGTGTGTGTGTGTGTGTGTGTGTGTCTTTGGCACTCTGGCAACACCCTACAGGCCTTTTCAGGGTGTAAGTGGATGACCGGTTCAGTTTGGGCTTCATCCATAAATTCAATTCCTCCTTTCTGCAAACTCTGCGCCGCTGTCAAAAAGCAATTACCTTGAATAGTGTGTGTTTTTATCAAGAACTGTCAATCCTTCTGACTTAATTAACTTCCACATGGCACGAGAAAGATATGACCTTCATGTGTAAATAATAGCCCACTCAGAGTGAGTGGTGAAAGGTACAGCTCTGCCCGAAGCATTTTATACGTCAACGAGAAGCATCACGTTCCAAAATTATTGAGATCACACGCTCACGTATCCAACAAACTCTGATTGACAGCAGGGACCCGGCAGCACAAACATATTTAAACACACTAAATATGCAAACTTCATGACTGGAGTTTAGAATCTAGAATTAAACCTAGATTTTTTTCTTCCATTTGACTTTCATACTGTATATAATATGCATGATACTTGATTTTTGCCCCATATCCATTTGTTAAAGACTCTTAAATCCATTTCTTGCTGAGATCTTATTAAAACTCCGAGTTAGCAAACTGATATGTCAGACTGGGAGTAAAATCTGTGGGTAAAGTCCAAGAAAGTTTTCTTTTTCTTTTTCATACATTATTGCATGTGACATGATGAAGACTGACCATTGCATGACTTATGCTTGCTAGTGGCCTGATGGGTTGATCATGTCTCCAGTCACACTAACTCAAGCTTTGAGTGGGAGTTAAATCACACATGGACTGAATAACACTCAGAGCACATGTGCAGAGGCCATGTGAAGGATCGATCTTGGGTTTCATCTGATAAAACCCTTGGTTTGGTTTGGGGAAATCATAGGATCCCTTAATTTGTGAGTTATGTGAAGTTTTTTTTTCCAATGTCGTGAAAGAATACACCACTCAGGAGCACGATCCAGTAGGAGATTTAATATATATATATTTTCCTTTTATTTTCTGGTAATCATGGTCAGAATTCCAAACAACACAGAGACTATACAGGTAAGCTTATGAGAAGTATATCCACATTTGTTGGACATGCCTCTGTTGAACTTGCCTGCCTAAGGTCAGCACCAAGACATCAAGGCCACTAGAAAAACTGCACAGCATCACAAATAAGAAATGAAAAACTTTAAGATTACAGAGTTTATACTGTATACATTGACATATGAAGCAAAGATAAGAGTGTCAGGATACACTTGTGTGAGAACAGATGAGGGGTCAGGGTATAGATGATGTTCATGGACTCAGAACAGTCTCTTTCTTTCTACTTGTCGGTTTCTTTGCTCTAATCTCTCCATCTCTCTTTCTGACACACACACACACACACACACACACACACACACACACACACACACACACACACACACACACACACACACACACACACACACACACGTACACAGTATACAGTGTGCAAGTGCATGTGTGGTTTACTGAATGGTAAAACGTATAGTAGAGAAAAAAAAAACTTTTATATGCATGCAAATGACTTGCATCAATTAATTGTTCCTGTTAATTACAAGCGAGTCAAGAGGAGACAAGGAGAGCACTCTGTCACCACTTCAGGCTCTGTAACAGGTGCTAAACAAATCGTATCAGATTGCAGGGTATTGTTCCTCTAAATGTTCACTTGCTAGCTAGTCTGCTGTGTGTATTATAACTGACAATGGCCATGTACTATGCTTCAATATTATTAAAATTGCTTGTGGAGATGACTTTGATTAAGTCGGTCTGTGAAGCTGCGTATCTGCGTGTAATGCCTTATGAAAAGCGTAGCTGAATGTGTAGGTGGCCTTCATTTTGAGAGAGCACTTCTATAAAGAAAGAAAGATAATTCCATCCTGCCTCTTCCAAGACTAAGATCTGTGAAATGTATCAGTGGAAAGCTATATCCATCTCCTTCTGCAGTAGGATTAAAAGTAGCACAAAAGTCTAATTTGGCAAGAAGTCTTTAGTTGGCTTTCATTGAATATGAGTCGAGAGAATGTGTGTGTGTGGGTCCTAAATTCTTTTCTTTCCTTTTCTTTTCTTTCCTCTGACCCTGCCTGTGTCCCATTATTAGTCTGATTTAGATTTAGTCTATTACGATGGCTTAAATGCAAGAAAGTGTGTTTTTCTTACCATTTACGAAACAATCAATTTAACACGCCCTCAGTGAATAACACCTTTATGGCACACCTGTGAAGGCCTCCTTAAAAGTGTACAGGTTTTTTCACTATAATGAATCTGAAACTTGATGGCTCAGTTGTAGGCTTCTCATCTGGAAGGTCAAGTTTACATCCCAGCCAATGCTCTGGGGTTGCAGGGCACTAATAGTGTAAACATGGGAGTGTTGTATCTCAGAAAGGGCATCTGGCATATAACCTGTGCCAGAATAAAAAGAAATGTAATTCATTATGGGAATAGCTGAAAGAACAACCACATTCTACTATATACAGTATACTACTTTACTATCTGTCCCCTGATGGCAGGGTGGCAGCTCCTGTCTCCCAGTCTGTAGTCTGATTTGTTTGTTAGGGCATTAAGACATTTTAAAGCATCTCAGCTGATGTATAACATACTGTATGGAAAGACATTCCAGAATTTCTATAACAGATTTATTATTATTGCTAATAAAACAGAACATTTATACACACTGTACATTTAAGAATATACACGAAACCCACGTAGACTTCTTTTTTTTTAGAAAACGGAAAGAACACCAAGGATTTGAAAGGCTATAATAGCATCCTAATTCTCAGTATGAAACAGTAAAAGAGAATGAAAAAACTAAACTAAAGGCACAGGTTACCCATCAGCAAAGCATAATGAATTAAGAATTAATTCTTTAAGTCCATTTGCTATCAATCCCCACATCTTAATCATCAGATAAATAAAGCCTCAGTGAACGAGGTTGAGGAGCGTTCTTCATCACAAGCCTCCACAGGTGTCCACTCAGCACCGCGGTCAGCCCTCGCTGGAGGCTGTTAGTGCTAAAGCATGTGACTTTAAATATTAACGGGTGTTGGTTTCAGCATCCGCACCGCCGGCCAGACTATTCCCACGCGGATCCGAAGTGATAGTTCAGGATAAAGAGGTCCGCCGATGTCAGGAGCAAATGAGAAAGCTGTCAGCAGGAGTCTGTCAGTAAACCTGCAGGTGATCGCCACCTCTCGCAGTGAAAGGTTGTGCTGAAACAGAGACGCCTGCCACTTCCTGCATGTCTGACACTAGCTGTGTGCATGAAATAAAATCCGCACCACTGCACATGCTTTCTAATTGCCTATTTATTGAAAACTGCCGTCTCTCATATATCACCAATGTAAGTAATGTTTTCCTGAGAAATTCTGCTTTTTCTCATTCACATTGCCAAGAATTACCAATTAATTTCACTGACTCAAAAAAATGTGCAAACAGCTGGAAGCAAAGTGACACATAAGGATCTACTGAAGGATTCATGACCTGAAAAAAAAAAAAAAAACGCAGTTTTTATAGCAAAGCGCATAGACAGTACGAAAGGCCTGAAACAATCAATTTCTAAACCTTGCATAAATGAAGTACATGAATAATAATAATAATAAATAAAAACTAGGATGTGATAAGGCAAAAGAAAAGAGAGTAGTGTGTTAATTGCATCGCTTTGTTCATGGTGTGTTCAACAGAGCTGTATGAAACAGAAAATCTTGCAGCCTTTTACACAGATGTACAGGATCATGATTTCTGATCCACTCTGACATGTTTGTGATGGAAAGAATTGTTAGAAACATGAGAATGTAAGAAACCTCACTATCCTGGGTGATAGCACAGGCTTCCATGGGTGATGGCACATTTGCCTTTATCTCTGTTTAATGAAACAACAGTGAAGCAGCTAGTATAAAACTGGAGATGGAGAGTAATGAGCAGGAGAGAAAACCAGAGAGCGAGCGAGAAAGAGAGAATCAGACTGAACTTAGAATATCTGATTTTTAAACTTTTGCATGCCTGCTATGCTCAACTCTGTATTTCTGCTATTATTGTTGAAGGTGCATAAGAACCGTATTATCAAATATTAAAGATGCTATCAGTCCTGCCAAGACTGCTAAAGAGAGTCGGATTCTCAAGTGCCTTCCTTTTTTTCTTTTTTCTTCTTGTTCATTTCTCTTCCTCAACATCAGTCTCTTTTAGCTCCATAAATAAATGTATAACAACAGTGATTCAGACTCATGAATGTTTTAATTGTATGGAACAGCACTGACAAAAACCCAGCTATGTCGAAACAATGTAAGTGTGTCTGACTAAACAATAGGAAAGTATTAATGAATGTACAGCAATCTAAGACATAAAGGAAACGTTTGGACGATGCAGTTTTCTTTGTTTGAGCATTAAAATAATGACTAATAACCATTAGTTTAAATGGAAATAGGAAACACCACAACCTGCGATTGTAATGTATCATTCTGCACCACTGTGCACTTGTTTTGCAGTTTTATTTAAGAGTTCAACAGATTTTTCTCTTACTTATCTGGAGCTTTGACACCAAAATACTGTTTTTCTGCGTACTCCTGACCTAGGATCATTAGTCTACCTTTGGTATCCTGGCGAATGTTACTGATATAGAAGCGTGACTAAAGCCATGCCGAGAGCCCAGGCGTCTAGACGTCTTTTCCCCCCCCTGCGTTTCAAGTGCATATCAAGCTCAAAATGCACTTCCTCCTGATAATACTTCCTTTATCCTCTTCTCAGTAGTTCTCTCAGCCTATCTCCACATATGCTGTAATGTGTATATACACAGAGTGACAGTGAGGGTGCAGATAAAAGAATAGTTCTGTAGCTGTTCCTCTGCTACATTGTAATCCCTGACCTTTTCCTTTTTACTTATTTTCCCCCCAACACTTCCTCCTGCCTTCTACGTTCAGTAATTTACCAATTTAGCAGCCTGTTTTTGTGCCAGTCTCTCTTATGCACTTAGGGTGAATTCCCCGAACATGTTTTTTTTTTTTTTTTTCGTCTATTTTTCAAGGCGTTGATGTGTTAGAAATGTCCTGATGCAATAAATATTTGGCACCTGTTTTCAGGTACATTTCCATTCTGCTTGAAAAAATCTTGCATGCTGTATAAGAAACCGCCCTGAACACAGTTTATGCGCCATGCACGTGGCAACATGCCAACCGTGCTGTGTGCAAATAGTAAACACTCTGCGCAAAAATAACAAGTGTTGCTGAGTGCATGTTCTAGTAGAAGTGTGAGCCGTTGGCAGTAGCCAGGTTGTCTGCCTCACTATAACAGGTGTAAATTAGTGCCATGTTGTTGTTCAGATTTGTTTAATCATTTAAAATTTTTTTCATTTTTAATATTCATCATCAATTTTTGGTCATTTTAATCAGGAACCATTCAGGAAAACTACTTAATACTGCTTTTACCATGCACATCTAGTCGTAGTATATGCACTCGCTGGCCACTTTATTAGGTACACCTTGCTAGTTGAGTACAGTGAACTCAATGTCTTGCTCAACAGTCCGAGAGGATTTAAGTTTTGTGACGTGGCATGTTATCCTGTGGTCATAAAAACGATGGACATGGTCAGCAGCAATACACAGATAGGCTTTGGCATTTAAACAAAGCTCAACTGGTAATAAGGGGCCCAAAGTGTGCCAAGAAAATATCCCACACACCTTTACACCACCAGCAGCAGCCTGAACCATTGAAACGAGACAGGATGGATTCATGCTTTCATGCTGTTTTATCGAATTCTCACTCCATCATTCGAATAAAATTGAAACTCATAACTCAGGCAACATTTTTCTCATAATCTTTTGTCCTAATTTGGTGAGCCCATGTGAATTGTAGCCTCGGTTTCCTGTTCTTATATGACAGGACTGGCCCCCCTGTGGTCTTCTGCTGCTGTAGCCCATCTGCTTGAAGGTTTGATGTGTGGTGCATTCAGAGATGCTCTTCATCATACAGTACCTCAGTTGTAATGAGAAGTTCTTTGAATTACTGTTCCCTTTCTATCAACTTGAACCAGTCTGGGCATTCTCCTCTGACCTCTGGCACCGACAAGGCATTTTTGCCCAGAGAACATCTGTTCACGGAATATTTTCTCTCTTTCAGACAGTCTCCTGTAAACCCTAGAGATGGTCGCGCTTCAAAATCGCTGTAGATCAGCAGTTTTGGAAACTCAGACCAGCCCATCTCGCAAAAACAACCATGCCACTCAAGGTTCAAAAGTCACTTAAATTACATTTCTTCTCCATTTTGATGCTCAATTTGAACTTCAGCAGATTGTCTTGACCATGTCTACATGCCTAAATGTATTCAGTTGCTGCCATGTGATTGGCCGATTAGATGTTTGCATTTACGGGCAGTTGAGCAGGTGTACCTAATGAAGTGGCCAGTGATAATATGTCACACTTTGGTGTTTGATTTAACACAGGCCTGCACAGCGTCTTCATGACAGGTTTGGCACAGTGTATACAGGTTCATATCTTTTGACTGATTTATGTCACATACTGTAGCACCATGATGGCATACCCAAGAATAAACTACTTTTCGGTGACTTTTTTTCCCTATGAGCTCAGTTTCGACTTAGTGACGAAAGTCCTGATTAGCTCGATGTTTTATAACAAACCCTAATGGAATATTTCTATCCAAAAAGAACTTTCTTTGTATTAATATTATTATTAAATGCCTATAATTATGATTCAATGTGTGTTCATGTGCGATAGTAATGTTATGCACCATAACAGTAGATTGCAGTTTCTTTTTATGTAATCATAGGCATATTTCATGTGTTTATCCAATTACTATAGATGTAGAAAAATGTGAGACTGCTGGCAATAAGAAAAGCAAGAATCATGTCAGGTTATACAGTACAGTAATACTGACTTTGATTCTGCATATATGGAAAAATAAATGTTTGTTACTTTAAATGCAGAATTCTTATGTGATATAGTTTCACATTATACTTATTGCTAAATCATTCTGAGCGCATAAATAGATGCACAAACTACACTGTAATTAGTTGAGGTGTATTGCTTATTTCTGATGCATGTGCCATGGCTCCTGGTTATAGCTGGTGAAAAGAAAAAAAAAAATCAACTTGATGGCTGTCTTTTCATCTTACAGACCCATAGCTAAAATTAAACCTACCTTTACTAACATTTTAAAAACAAGCCTTTTTTTGACACTGGCAATTTTCTAATCATTATATGTAAAAGACACAGTCAGCTATAATAAACGTGTAATAGTTTAATTATACCTGAAATGAAATACCATATTTCGTACAGACTTTTTGTTAATATAAATCCAGTTGAAGATGTAATGGCATATTAGTTGTATTAATTACCTCCAACATCAGTCACCACTCCAACAGCGGTCGAATTACTGAATGGAATAGCTAAAAAAAAAAAAAAATCACCCACCTATCAGTCACTCCTCTTCACTTTTATAACCCCATTATGGTTGAGTTCTTTAGTACAGAATCTTATTGCATTCAAAATGCTATTACATACAGTATACACATAGGAGTATGTACAGTACATACCTATTGACCATGCATGATTCTGATTTTTCTTTAAAGAAGGCATGTTTTTAATTTTTTAATAATGTCTCTCCAGAACAGCAAACAATGTAAACGTAAAAAGTTGTGCTTGCTGTTAATCAGTGTAAATGAAACTTGTCCTAAATTGCAAAATGAAATATACACTTTGATTTGATTATGTATGCAGAATCAGCGATCTGCTATCTACATGCTTCTGTCAAGTTTATTATAACCACTACTGTATTTCAAATGCGCCTTCTCAGTCACAGTTACTGTATTTTATGGACGTGTGTGAAGTGGGCTTGAAAAAAACTCACCCAAGAGACAACAAATCCAAGGAGTGTTATACTACATGTCATCTCCAGGTATCATTATTACTTATAAGATGTATAAATCTACAATCGGAGCTAGAAAGGAATCAGCCCTAGCATGTCATACATGTATATTTGTTTACAGCAGTTAATGATTGCTTTGATCTTGGTTGTTGGTTGAAGGATTTTGGGCCATTCTTTACTTCTTTACTACTACTATAAGTTCATAGAGTTTTTGGGGCATTTGCTTATGCACAGCTTTCCTAAGGTCCTGCCACAGAATTTTTAGGAGGTCTGTACTTTGAAAAGGTCATTCCAAAACCCTAATTCTTTTATTTTTTCAATCATTCTGATTTACTGGTGTGCTTCAGATCGTTTTTTCCTGTTGCATGACCCAATTTGGACTAAGCTTTAGCTGATGGCCTCTGGAATATATAGAGGAGTTTATGGTAAATTTATTGACTTCAAGGTGCCCAGATACTGTGGCTGCAACATAGGCTGAAATCATCACCCCTCCACCGCCATGCTTGACAGTGGGTATGAGGTGTTTCTGCTAAAATGCTATTTGGTTTTCTTAAAAAAAAAAAAATGGCGCTGGGCATTAAGGTCAAACAACTCCACTTTAGTCTAACTTGTCTATAGGGCATTGCTCTAGAAGTGTTTTGGTTTGTTCAGATGCAGTTTTTGCAAAGCTTAGTGGTGCTTCAGTGTCAGAAGTGGACTTTTCTGGACTTTAACATTGAACATGCTCAGTAAAACCTGTAGGGTCTATGATGTAGCTCTTAATTTTTGTATTTCTCTGAGCATTGCACGGTCTGACCTTGGGGTGAATGTGCTGGGATGCCCACTCCTGGAAAAGATTGGCAAATGTTTTGAATGCTTTCTTTCTCATTGTAGAAGACTGAACTGCAAATAGTTTGGAAATAGTTTTATAAACCTTTCCAGATTGATGTGCATCAACAGTTGCACATTTTTGGGCTCAGAGGTAGCTTAATGGTTAAGACATTGCACAATGGTTCAAAAGGTCCCAGGTTCATAGCCCATGACCACAAATTTATGACTGTTGGGCCTTTGAGCAAGGCCCTTAACTCTCAATTGCTCAGATGTGCAATGAGATTAAAAAAAAAAGTAAGTCACTCTGGATAAGGGCATCTACCGAGTGCCTAAATGCAACAGTTGCCTTTGCAACAGTTGATCTTTTAAGCAGAGATCTTTGCTTAAGTATTTCCCTCTTGGCATTGTGTTTACACACACCTGAATGCTCAAGACCAGAAAACTGCCAAAACTTTTGCCAAAACTGCTTACTGTGTAAGCAATAAGGGGGTACTTAGTATTGGCCATGTGTGTGTGTGTGTGTGTGTGTGTGTGTGTGTGTGTGTGTTTTTTTTTACTTGATTTTAGTTAAATAGAGTAGAGTAAAGCTTTTATTTGTCTCATATACATTACATTGCATATCCCAGCGTAACTGGGGTCAGAGTGCAGGGTCAGTCATGATACAGCGCCCTGGAGCAACCTGGCTGAGCTGGGAGTCGAACCACCGATCTTCCGATCAGTAACTCACTCTACTACCTGAGCCCTCTGAGCCACCACTGCCTCACATAAGGAATAATTGCATGGTGAAAAAAGGTGTATGGTGTTGTTTGTCTGGCGTTTTGTTTGCATAATACCAATCAGATGATTTTTATTGTTTTTACACAAAAAACATAGAATTAAAAGAGGGTGTCCTAACATTTACACATGACCACCATCAGGAAATTAGACACTAATGTTAGACACATTGCATGCATTCGACCCTAAATGAAAAAGGCAGAGATGTAGTCGCACTAGAGCAATTAAAGAAGCTCTATTGGGACTTGCTCCAATCTTTAGCTATGTAACCCTCCTTTAAAGCACTTCATTACCCAGCTAATCTAAAGCCGACTTCATGGCTCCGACCACTTTTTCCCCAGCCAGCTGGCTAAGCTACATCCGTGCTGAATCCTCCCTACCACCCATCCTTCTTTCCAGCCTAGCCAAGGCTCTCATCCGTCCTTAACAGTCTTTCTAGCTCATGGAGACTTTCTCAGCCTGCATCTGGAATTGTTCAAGGATCCATTAGTTTACTTTAAATCTGCTTAACAAGCATGCCAGAATTACCAAGAAACAGACACAGGACAGAAGAGAGAAAATATTCTTAAAGTCATTGAAGTTGAATAAAGCCCGTATCTGAAACACAGAAAATGTGAATATTTACTAATTGCCCTTTTGGTAGCTCTCTGTGCAAGCATGACCAGAAGAGAATGAGTTCAAATCTCAGGACTTGGGTGAGCCTGAAACTGGGATACCAACGTTTTTCCAGGCTGGTCTATCTTGGCTAGGTCCAGTGAGCAAGGAGCTTAAATCCTAATTGCCTCAGGGTGACCAAGAGGCTTAATCTGTACTTTTGTTCAGGTTTGAAAAGGGTAACTGGGATGTACAATCCTACTGTATGTAGAAATATGTCAGTGAATGCTAGTTTGACGGCTTGTAAATAAAAAATTATATATATATATATTAATTACCATGACAAATCTACAATTACTAAAGCATACATTTGCTCATTTGCTTAAATAAAAAAAAAAAAAACTTGCATGTTGTAAAAGAGCTGCTGCCTTTAATATCCCGCTGAGTTGCTTTATCAACCTACTAATTAATACACATGCAAAATAATCTGCATATGTGCACAAAACTCATATGGAGATAAAAGCATGCTTAAATGAACATGGACACCAGTGATGTCAGAATGCATCTGTACCGTATGTTTATAAAACTCACAGGCACAAAAATAAAGGGGCACAATGAATTACTTTTTCAAAAGCAAAACTTGCATCAGTTTGGAGTTTTGGCTTCAGTGCACTGTGGGAACAGAGAGATTAAACTTGGCTTTCTGAGACATTCTGGAACCGGCGTTCCCTTTTTATTCACCTCTCCATCTTGCGTCTTAGTCCTCTGGGCAATTTTCTACAATGTAGTCCATTTCACTGCATGTTGGGATGGCGGTGGTTTTATGCTCTGCGGTGAAGCTGGGGCTTCTTTGCAGGCACATGAGCATCTAAGGCTTGCCAAGGAAGTCTGGACAGGAGCAGACCATAATCTGTTGTAGAGAGACTGGCAGGATTAATTGCTGTTCCTTCCTGCATGCGTATTTGCTTTTGGGATTTTCTTGTCACCTGAGCTTGTGATAAATCCAAATTCTTCCTGGGAAGAAAAGAAACGAAAAAATATATATATATTCATTTTGAAAGAAATTGTCTTATTTGGATTTTGGATACTTTTTAGAATCACTTTAGAAATTCAGTTTTCTCCTCACAATTAAGTAAATGCAATTTAAGTAATTCAATATTTTTGCACATAGACATAATCATGCAATAATTTACCCCACATTTACTGCATGCCTTTAAAAAACAAAAACAAGACATCATTTATTGATTATTATGTATTATTATTATTTACCTAGGGCTTTATTTTGTCAAAATCTATCCATCCATCCACCCATCCTTGGATTGGGCATGTTTTCCAGGCCATTCCTCAGATCCTTCAGATTGACATCTGGAGAATTTGGCCTTGTCAACACCTCAATCTCATATACACTTACAACGTGCACTTATTTCATCTTATCTTTTCATAGTAAACTGCATTGTGTACTGTGTCCTTTTCGATCTGAACTAGCATTAATCTTTTCATCAAGTTAAACTACAGTAGTTCTTCTAGTTCTAGATCAGACTACATGGGCCAGTTGCATCAGTGAGCCTTGGCCACCCATCACCCTGTCACAGGTTCACCAGGTTTCCTTACTTGCCTTAACAAGAGCTGTTATTTTGGAGTTTGTTTGACCCAGTCGTCAATATGGCCATTGTCAAATCTGTTCAAATCCTAACATTTGTTCTGCTTTTACACTTTAGGGACAAAATGTTCACTTGCTTCATAATATCCTCCGCCCATTTCCTGGTGACATTGTAACAAGATATTCAATATTATACACATCATCTGTCAAATAAAAAATCCAGTATCTCAATATATTTGGGTATCAGAATCAATCAAAATAGGATTTACAGTATAGAAATGTCCAACTTCTGTAAAGCATGTTTATTTACAGTATTTATATATACTGTATATAATATGATCCAGATATGATCAAGTTGCAGTCTTAGCAAAAGTAAAATGGATTTCAACATATTTCACATTTCATGATAATAGCATATGGAATACTGTAGATGTGATTTTGTTTGTAGTCTATTACAGTTCACCAAAAAACGAAGAAACAAACAAACAAACAAACAAACAAACAAACAAACAAAATATATACACACACACACACCCACACACACACAAGTTCAGTTGCTGTTTTTGGCTGCAGAGTTAAGGGTCTCTACTGGCGAACATCATTCCTCATTAAAGGTCATTCCTGCTGAATATAAAGTTTTCAAATAACCATGTTAAAATGACCTAGAGCTTCAGCTCGGACTGGCAGACAGTAAACAGCAACAGTGAAATTTTTTTTTTTTCTTTTGGAGCAAGGATTATGAGAAACAATAACTTTGATGGCGTGTGTGGACAGCCACAGTGTCTAGCTCAGGGAGAGCAAACAATAGCCCTACGCCCTCCGTGCCCATCTGTAATAACATCTCATCATCGCTGTCGTACGCACCATATCGATTTGATTTCATTGCGCTGCGCTGGCTGTCCTTCGTGTCTGGATAGTGTGGAGCCTTTCTTTCGTCCCCGGAGACCTGTGTCTCTTCCACTTGCATTATGAGTGAGCGTTTGTTTGTGTATGTGGCACGAGCTGAATGAGAACCATGCGTCATGCTGCACATAGAGCGCTCCTGATGAGACCATTATTTCTTTATTTCTTTCAGGCCTCAGGGACCCTTAAAAGAGTCAGTGTCTATTCGCTCTTTCTCTCTAGTCCTCAGTATGTGACGGTCAGGGTGTAGTTTGCGCGTGTGCAGTAGACACAGTGAGAACAGTTTTTTTGCTGCTTAGTCTTTGCACCAACTAACAGTTTCTTGTATGCTTTTTTTGGGTTCATGTTTATTGCAGTGCATCACTTAAACGCTACAATTATTTGCATTAAATGAAATGGCAGGTTATCTGAGCAATAAAGCTATGTGAATAATAGAGCCGCACAATTCTTGTGTGTATAGCGTTCATGTGAATGTGTGTGTTTTTTTCTCTTCTTTTCAGGTATTGCTGGAGGCCACTGTGGACCGTTGGGGTTATATTGCTGTGGACAACATCTTGCTGCTGAACTATCCCTGCTGTAAGTAGCACAGCCGCGGTCGGCGTTTGCTAGTGTGAATGAGAAAGAGGACGAGTTCTACACCATGAGGCGATTTTCACATTGTGCATTTCATTTCCCGTTGTAGTAAAAGTAAAAAGAGCAGTATTTGCTACTTTCAGGTTTTCACTTTTCAAAATGTTTTACTATTGTAATTGATCTGTATATCTTGCATTTGCTGTATAACATCATGTGCTGTCTGCCTTAAGTCCTGCAACCACTGTGCATGCAAGACATATACAGTACACAGACATGCAAGAAGTAAACAGACACTCATACTATTCTGATAAACTACTGTATATGCACCATTGTTATGGCCGCAATTTGTTTCTTGTTTTTTTTTTTTTCTTCTTCTAGCTTTAACAGAGTTATACAGTAGTTCAGTTTCAAAAAAAGAGTAAAACATCAACCAGTCATGCCCTGGGCAACCTGATCCTTTTGAAAGACAGTTTTAAAGCCGGCACTTAGAGCCTCTAAAGGAAAGTCAAAAAATTATCAATAATGTATTAATAGCCAAACTTTACTTTGTAAATAATTTACCACATCTTGGTGCATACATTTTCATCGTAAAACTATGGGAGTCTATTTACTTTTTGTTTGTCTGTGTAAATCTGTATTCTGCTTGCTTTCTAGTTAGAAGAAGCCCGCTGTTCCTCAGTGGGAAAGGGTCTCAGATAGCATGTGGACTTTGGAGATCATACAGGGCAAGATCAGAGCAGTGAGCTCTAGCTGTGAGGGAGTGTGTGATGTCTTCTCCTCGGTAGAACCACGAAGGTCTTAAATACACAGTGTAGAAGTGCAGTACGACCATAGGCTATTGCTTTATAATCCACTAAAGCATCCCATAGTTGAAAACTATGTCAAGAAAGATATAAGATAAGTAAATATTATGGATTTGCATGAAATCATAAATTATAAAACACAAGAATAGGAAATCAACTACTAAGTGTAAACAATAATAATATTAATAATAATAATAATAATAATAATAATAATAATAAACAATTAGTAGTTTATTTCCAAAATAGTTATGGAAATATCACAGAGGATATAGCAATGTAGTTTGCACAATTTGCTCTACAGTTAACACACTGTAGTAATATTGATGATCGGTATATTAACTCCCTTAAACTAGCCCTTTAAATTGTAAAGGACAATTCACACCCGGGACACCAACTGTTTGATCTACGGCCGACGGGCAGACGGTATACAACATTAAAAACTAGAACCAGTAGATATAAAAACAGTTTTTATCCTATCCTATTGCAATAAGTGTACTGAATGCTGCTATAAAAAGTTCAAACAATGTGCAATAAGATAATTAATAATGATTATTATATAATTATTATTAATAATTATTTATGGATTTTTTTGCAATTTATGCAATTAATGCAAAAAAATTATCACTGTGGATCGTGCAATAACAGAATGTATGCTTTGTGTGTGTGTGTGTTTTTGTGTTTGTGTGTGTGTGTGTGTGTGTTTGTGTGTGTGTGTGTGTGTGTGTGTGTGTGTGTGTGTGTGTGTGTGTGTGTGTGTGTGTGTGTGTGTGCGATTATGTTTCAAGGATTTTTTGCATTGAAGGATGACACTTTTAATTTTGTTGTACTTGTTGCAATGACAGTAAAGACTATTCTATTCTATTCTATTTTATTCTATTCTGTTTTGGAAGAGGAGTAAGTCAAATAGTTCAATTATATAGTATTAAACATTTTAATTTCACTAACTGCTAGGTTACTCAAATGCTAAGTTATAAAAGCAATGTGTTACTTAATTATAATGGTGTAGCATATGTTGCATTTATTATTATTATTATTATTATTATTATTACATAACACTATTTATTATATAGTGTGGTTTTCATTTTATTTGAATATTCAACATATTGATTATGTGTGCAAACACCTTAAAATTCTACAACCTTCATATGATTACAAGCAAAACCACCGACCGTCCATCACTGTACTGTTACTGGTAGACGATACTGTTTATTTCTCCCAAGTCTATCTGTGTTTGCTGCTCAGCGCTGAATATGTGGTCTGTCGGGGGGATGCTGGCTTGTTAACCAGCTGATGTGCTCAAAGGGACAGCTAAGAGCCTGCAGCTTCATTAAATGGCACTAATACTTATTCATTTTTAAAGAGTGCTGACAAACTGCTCTTAGGCAGTGATAAAGTTGAACTCTGAACAATAAAAACACCAGATGCAGTGGTCAAGGAAGCGGTTCATGGCAGAGCCTTTCACCTCATGCTCTTCCACCCACATCCCCACCTTCTCTACTTCCTGCGGGCAGCAGATGGCATCATTTGAACCCCACTGTGCCCATTAAATAATTAAGACTCTCATCAGGACCTCAGCACATTGTTGAGCATGGCATCGGGCCAGGATGTGGAAATTTGGCATGAGGTCTCTAAAAGGGATGGAAGAGAATGAGAGGGGGGGGGGGGGAGAGAAAAAAAAACATTTAGTCAACTTTTGCGATTCGAGACAAAGTGATGGACAGACATGGCATTTCTGTTTTTAGTTTTTTTTTTTTTTTTTTTTACACTAGTATGTAAATACAAAATATAATAAGCCGACCACACTGCATGGGAGACTTTTTGAGAATTTAAACAATAAGTAAACAAGAACTCATATGAATAATGTTTTTTTTTTTTTTATCAAAGAAAGCATTTAAAACAGCCTGCTGTTTATATTTCCTTTTATTCCGAGTTTTTTTTTTTTTTTTTTTTTACGTTTGTGTATTGATAGCAGCCAAATTCACATGAATTACAAATCAACAGACCAATGTTTTCACAAGACGCTGTGTCTCCCACCGGTTACAAACACTGTAGCCGTGTCCCCCGCTCGTTTGTACAAGCAAATTCCTGGAATCATCTTCATTCACTGTTAGAAAGCGACAACCAAATAAATACCCCAAGAACTCTTTTATTCGTGTCTGTTTTTGTTTCCGAGCCAGTTCTCCTGTGCTGTGCCTAATTGATTTAGCATAGCCCTTGTTCATACCCAGTGCTGACTGCAGAAACCCTTAGCACTGGATCAGGTGGTAGGTGTGCATATTAATGGCGGAGTTAATCTCCGTGTTCAGAGTGTGAAGACAAGTCCCACACAGAGTTAATCATCTCAGCTTGCTGGAACCTTCCCAATGAACAGAGAAAGTCTCAGAAAC
>JAAGKR010000483.1:1179-198426 GCA_011419295.1 Clarias macrocephalus | reverse complement strand
TTCCGTTCCAATAAAGAGGTTAAAAAGCGGGCATGGCAACGCAATGCAGGGTGAAATGCGCTGACTTTCGATTAAGTGCGTCATTTCCTTGAATCAGTTGCAAACTTTACGGTGCAGCGCCTCTAATTGACTATCAGCAATAGTACGGAGAGTTTGTTATTACTTTGTATAGGCATAAAAAATAAAATAAAATAAGGCACAATGAAACGTAGTATAAACACAACGGAAACGCTCTAGTCTAGCGCGTGAACACAATCACGTGACAGGAAGTGACGCTTTGCCGCCAAACTTGAAGCGGTGCTTCTCAGAAAGTAAACACGAGAGCTCGGGTGAAAACAGAAACGTAGGAAAGTTGTTGATACCTTTAACTGGTGAATAATATAAAGTATATAGTTGGGTAATTTAATGTAAATATAAATGGTCACCCGTGTATGTTCGCAACGCGACCGTGTCAGTTTAATACTGAGTTAAAAATACGTAGGCTAACCCACCTTTAGCCTGGTAAAAGTTATTTCATACCCTGTTCATATCTAGTCTCCTCCTGGTGGCAACAGGAGGGAAAATGAACGGTCATGGAGCAGGAAGGGGTTCGTGGAGAGGTGGAGGGGGTTCGTGGAGAGGTGGAGGGGGTTCGTGGAGAGGTGGCAAAGGCAAAGAGTCTGGTGGAGGTGGAAATAATAACTGGAGAGGAGGAGGAAGATGGAATGGAGGAAATAACAGAGGCTGGAGAGGTCATACTTGGGGAAGAGGAGGTGGCAATTATTCACCCAATAACACACAACGTGGTGAGGGTTTGGAATAATATCCAAAAAATAAGGAGTTTCTGCCCACAAAAAAAACCTTTTTGATCCTCTTTTTATGTATATGAAGCAATAATCTTTATTTCTGTGCATAGGTGCAGCAATTTCTTCACCAGTTCCTCGTGCAACACAAGCAACACTTGACATAACTTGTCCTTACAAAGGATGGAGGCTCTACTTTACAGAAGGTTTGCATGTTGTGTTTATTTTTTGAGAAGCATCTGAGCTTTGTAGTCTCTAGTCTCTTGAGATTACCTCTTGTAATCTTAACCTCGAAAATCCTTTTTGCCCAAAGCAATGAAATTGTGCCTTGTTAAATGTCTTTTTAAAGGTTTTATTGAATCTTCACCTTATGTTGAGAAGACGAAGGCATTTGAAAAATACTTCACTTCACAAATAGATCTTTACGACAAGGTAGAGTTCAAATATCTCTATCTATATAATTTTTTCAGTGCAATGTACAGTACAGACCAAAAGTTTGGACACACCACCTCATTCCAAGAGTTTTCTTTTATTGTGTTTAGCCCAAACAAGTCTCTTCTGCTTGTTGCCTGTCCTTAGCAGTGGTTTCCTAGCAGATCTTCTACCATGAAGGCCTGATTCACACAGTCTCCTCTTAACAGTTGTTCTAGAGATGTGTCTGCTGCTAGAACTCTGTGTGGCATTGACCTGGTCTCTGATCTGAGCTGCTGTTAACCTGCGATTTCTGAGGCTGGTGACTCGGATGAACTTATCCTCCGCAGCAGAGGTGACTCTTGGTCTTCCTTTCCTGGGGCGGTCCGCATGTGAGCCAGTTTCTTTGTAGCGCTTGATGGTTTTTGTGACTGCACTTGGGGACACTTTCAAAGTTTTCCCAATTTTTCGGACTGACTGACCTTCATTTCTTAAAGTAATGATGGCCACTCTTTTTTTTCTTCACTTAGCTGCTTTTTTCTTGCCATAATACAAATTCAACCTCTTTGAATGAGAAGGTGTGACCAAACTTTTGGTCTGTACTGTATAAGGATGTTTTTTTTTTACATAGAAACCTTTTTTTCTCAACAGGATGAAATTGAAAGAAAAGGTAGCATCTTGGTGGACTACAAAGACTTGCTTGTGAACAAACATATTTCCATAGCACTACCTGATCTTGCTCGTGAGCTTAAAGACATGCCCGAAAAGATACTTGACTGCTTGGGCCTAGCGATTCATCAGGTGTGTGGACTAGTCTATGTTACTGTACATCTGTAAGGCATTGAATGTAAGGCATAAGAACCTTTTCAGAAAGCATCTAAATCCAAGTCTTTTTTGCTTTTCTTTACAGGTGTTGACAAAGGATCTGGAAAAACATGCTGATGAGCTACAAGCCCAGGAAGGGCTTCCTGCAGGCGCAACCCCTATTATTAATATACCACACATAAGTGCTAGGTATTGGTTCTTTCATTATATTATTTGGGATTTAGCACTTGTGAAATTCAAGATCAGTGTGATACAATACGAGGAATGAGAATCACATTGGACCAGCCAATACAATATCATAATAGCTAAGTGCTGATGCTAAATCAGATTCTTCAATAATCCACACTAGATGCTGTGCTGCCTGCTAACATGTGAATAGTTGAGCATGCTACCTGTTAGATTACAGTGGAACAGCGATGTTTTGCAAATAAATAAATTCATATTTTATTTTAAAAATCTATTGAGTCTGTGTGGCGATATCTGAATTGCCATATGAACAAATCATGATATTAAATCAATATAAATCTAACTGAATCAAATTTTTTCACATCTTTATACAATACTAATATTTTTATGTTTGCTATTTCTTTAGGATTTATAACTATGAGCCTCTCACTCATTTGAAGATGCTCAGAGCCAACTTGTATGGCAAGTTTGTGGCTATCAGAGGGACTGTGGTGAGAGTTAGCAACATCAAACCTCTTTGCAGCAAGATGGCATTCATCTGTAACATGTGTGGAGATACCCAGAGTCTGGCTCTGACTGATGGGAAATACACTGTACCCACCAAGGTAAAAGCTGGCATTCGCTGGCTCTTGGCATGTTGTAAATGAATGATCAGCCAACATGTTAAACTAGACATGGTTTACATGTTAAAGTCAACCGATCATATATTTGATGCAACTCAACATAATAGTATCTTTCATAGCATTTGTAGTCTGTAGTATGTTGTCAAAATGGCAACAATAGGAAGAAGATACACATGTACATAAAGAAAGTGCTTAATTTGTAATATTTTGTCCTCTAATCTACAATTTATGTTCAATATATTGCTATTTTTTAATAAAAAATGGCAACAGAAGAACAGATACTTCTGGTTTGATATTATTTGACTTGCAGTTCAAAGAAGCTTCTCTTGTACTGTTTGTTGAATGTTGTTTATTTTTAAGCATATAATATTCTATTATGGCAACACCATTTAATTGAAGTCAAAGAAAAAACCTGATGATAGTGCTGATGTTTTGCAGTGTCTACAAAAAGAATGCCGTGGAAGATCTTTTACCCCAAACAGAAGTTCACCACTAACGCTAACAGTTGACTGGCAGACTATAAAGTAGGACATTTTATCATAAATATAAATTCACACTTTTCTTCCTCTGTCTGTTCATGGTCAAATCTGATTTGTTAAAAATTGTCTGTGCTGTCAAGAATTGCTTTCGAGTCAGATATTTCCAGAGCATTTGTTTTTGCATGTGCATGTGCATGTATTTCTCAGGGTTCAGGAGCTGATATCAGATGACCAGCGTGAATCAGGACGTATCCCCCGGACCATAGAGTGTGAACTCACTCAGGATTTAGTGGACAGCTGTGTACCAGGAGACATGGTCACCATCGCAGGAGTTATTAAAGTCTCTAATGAAGAAGGTTGGTACATGAATGCACACTGCTTATGATGACAAAAATGTTAACCAGTGAATTTGTTTGGTAAAGTCAGAACATACTTAAATAGTAAGCAATCATAAATTTTGTTTGATTGTAAATATAAAGCCTTAAAATGCAAATATTTATGTAACAAGAAGTTGCTATATCAATTCATAATCCTGAAAATGTGTATATTGTACTATATAATACAATTAATTATTTCTTTGTTTTTAGGGTTTGGAAAAAATAAAAAGGACAAGTGCATGTTTCTTTTATATATCGAAGCAAACTCTCTCAGTAACTCAAAAGGGCAAAAAAGCAAGTCTTCATCTGAGCCTGAAAGCCAGGAGACATCAGTAGAATTTTCACTCAAAGATCTGTACGCCATCCAGGAGATTCATGCACAAGAGGATCTCTTTAGGTTAATTGTCAAGTAAGGAACTGTTTGGTTTTTATGTAGAATTTGCTGTAGTCATGATAAGAAAACTGTAACATCAGCAGTAATGCCTTCATAAGTGACTAAATGTCTAATTGTATGTTAAATTGCTTTTATGTTTTGCAGTTCTCTTTGTCCAGCCATCTATGGGCATTTGGTATGTCTGTATGTATGAGTTTTTTTGTGTGCTTCTGTTTATCAGTGGCACACACAGGGGCAAACCACCATGAAGCGCACATTCACATAAACATGTTCTTCGTGGTGGTGTGCCCCTGTTGTTGGCATCTATATGGGTGTCTGTATGAGTCTTTGTTCAGTTTTCTGTGGGCAATGATGCCTTTTGTGTAAAATCCACTTGGTGGTAATTAACTGTATATTGTGATTGATATTTTGTAGCTTGTTAAGGCAGGATTAGTTCTGGCTTTATTTGGAGGCTGCCATAAATATGTGGATGATAAGAACCGAATCCCTATAAGAGGAGACCCACACCTGCTCATAGTAGGAGATCCTGGACTTGGCAAAAGTCAAATGTTACAAGTATACATTTTATACAGATAAAATCATAAGATTCCATCAATGGAAATTGTCATAGGTGGCTCAAATGATCTAACTTTTTTTTCTGTATTTATGTAATGTATTTATAGGCAGTTTGTAATGTCGCCCCACGTGGTATCTATGTTTGCGGAAACACCACCACCACCTCAGGCCTGACTGTCTCCCTGTCCAGGGACAGTGGCTCTGGAGACTATGCGCTAGAAGCTGGAGCATTAGTGTTAGGAGATCAGGGTAACTGAATAATATCTGACTGACATATATATTAGAACATAATGTATGCATGCAGCTAAGTTCTGACTTTGTGTTTCCAGGTATCTGCTGTATTGATGAATTTGATAAGATGGGGAATCAGCACCAGGCATTGTTGGAAGCTATGGAGCAGCAGAGCATAAGTTTAGCCAAAGCTGGAATTGTATGTACTCTTCCAGCTCGCACCTCCATCATTGCAGCAGCGAACCCAGTGGGAGGACATTATAATAAGGCTAAGACAGTATCTGAAAACCTGAAGTAAGAACTAAGAATAAAATATAAGGCTTGTTGACTCAAAATGAAAAAAAAAAAATGCAATAAAAAATACACTTAGTTTTGAATTTATTATGTAAACAAAGCTCATATGTACATGCATCAACCATTTTATCATGTCAAGCTACGCAGTTACACAGGTAGAAATATCATTTGTAGCCCATCATTTCATCACCTGAAATAACAGGTGTTTGAGAAGAGCTTGTGCGATGAGTGTGTTAATGGTGTATCTCTTAGAATAGCCATTTGATCACCCTGACACAGACCTAAGGCAGATTTCTTTCTGAAGATGACCGATTGAACCATTAATGTGACATCGGCATTTGGCTGTTCCATTGACGGATGACACAGAGTGCTTAGGAATTTTGCATACTAACTGTCCACAATGTTACAAGTGCACTATGAATGTTTTCTTCCTCCTCGGTAGAATGGGCAGTGCACTGCTATCCAGATTCGATCTGGTTTTTATTCTTCTGGACACTCCCAACGAGGACCATGACCACATGTTGTCAGAACACGTCATGGCTATGCGTGCAGGGAAGAAAGGCACGATTAGTGGTTTGACAGCCACCAGGGGCTGCACACAGGAGTCCAACATATCCCTTCTGGAGATTCCCTCAAACCAGCCTCTTTCAGATAGACTGAAGGTAAGTGTTTGAATAAGTTTGTAAAGGCATTTATTTATAGACTGTAGTGAGTGTTTGGATGTATTCCTGAATGCTTATTTATTACAGAATAATTTTGGTAGTTATGGTACTCTTTGGGAAAGTAAATAAGAGGGGCTGTTACCAAAAATTCTACTTGTGACAAAGTTAGCAAATAAAAGTTTCCTCAAGTGAGCTAATGAGGAAATTTCCTGTTTGCATATTCCCACATATGAACAAATTCTGGGTTTTGTAATGAAAGTAAAAGTGTATATTAATGTTCCTGTGAAAATCACTAAACAATTTATAAATGTACTTCGGTCAGTTTTAAGTAAATTTTATTTAAACCACAAATAATTGCTAGATATTTTATCCACTTCATTTTCTAAACAGCAACTTGTACTAAATAAGTCTGTTAGGCAAATTCATCGTCTATGTCTCAAATAATTTCAAAATCATTGATGTTTTCCATATTCCACATTCATTCTCAGGTTCTTCCTGGAGAGAATTTTGACCCAATTCCTCACCAGCTGCTGCGCAAGTATATAGGCTACGCACGGCACTATGTGCACCCCAGTTTGTCAATTGAAGCTGCTCAGGTCTTACAGAACTTCTACCTGGAACTGCGCAAGCAGAACCAATCGGCTGACAGCACTCCAATCACAACTCGCCAGCTGGAGTCGCTCATCCGTCTCACCGAGGTAACTGCCTGACACACCCATACCTAAAGAGTTTCTGAACAGCACAAGTGCTTTTCTCTAAAGACATGGAATTTTCTTTTTTCTTTATTCGGATAACTTCTCTTAGATAAGCTGTCACCTGTTTTGTTTCTGGTTTCAAGGCAAGGGCACGTCTTGAGCTTCGAGAAAAAGCTACTCAAAGTGATGCAGAGGATGTGGTGGAGATCATGAAACACAGGTAAGAACTAGCAAAAAAAAGGGTTTTATGCTAACTTTAGGTTTCTTGTTATTAAATTTTGGCACATATGTATATAAACTGATACCTAATATTTCCTCCTTTGGTTAAGGCTCTGCCTTATAAAACATGTTAACTGTTTCTTGCAAACTGTTCTTTTAACAAGTTTAACAGATACCTACTCAGATGAATTTGGTCGGCTGGATTTTGACCGATCTCAGCTCGGGTCTGGGATGAGCAACAGATCCAAAGTCAAGAAGTTTGTTGCAGCTTTGAACCAAATTGCTGAGCGCACACACAAAACCTTGTTTGAATTTCACGATCTGCGACAGCTGGCTAAAGACCTCCAAGTTCAGGTAAAGAGAGTTTAAAAAATATATATATTTTTTTTTTTTTACATTGTGTACAATACAGCTTTCTTAATGCGATTTTATTATTTTCTTTATATCTTTTAAATATTTTTCAGGTTGTTGATTTTGAAGGCTTTATCAGCGCACTTAATGAACAAGGCTATCTACTGAAAAAAGGAACCAGAACATACCAGCTGCAAACCATCTAAAAAAATCTATATGTTTGATCTTTTCATAAGCGTTTTATCTATTCTTGTTCTCTGTAGGTTCTCTGTCTTGTTTGTTACAAATGTTACAGACACATATTTATTAAAGCATTTGGCTTATATAATCTTTTATTATAACTTATTTATGTATATACACTCAGGGGCTTTTTTAAAGGACATACAGTATGTAATTTGTGCCAACACTCACTGTCCATTTTATTAGACATGTGTAACATGTAGGTGCATGCTTACTGGTTGCAGTTGATTTGTTTTTGTGCGGTCTGTCAGCCCCATCTGTTCTGTCCAGGGAACCCTGATAGGAACATGCTAAACATGCTGTACAACAATACAGCTATGGTTTTTTGCGTGTCTGTGTCAGTTACTGGTATGACTGAATCAGGCACAGCAATGATGGTGGAAGTTTTGATTTCCTTGCTCAGTAAAAAACAGTCAAACTAATAAAGAAATATCCAAAAAAGAATAGTGCAGTGGTTATTAACATACTCTGAGTGAAATAATTAACTGTAATCTCTGATTGTACACCAACCAGGTGGTTGAGTCTAATAAAATTGGCAGGAGGAATACAGTGTTTAAAACTCTGACCAGTGCATTGCATATCACCATGTCGGTGTTAGAACATTTTTCAGTGTCAAAACTTATATTCAGTACAGTTTTGTACTGTGCTGAATATAATCCATTTTCCATTTTTATATTGTGTAAACTAAAGGTCAGTAAGCTGTTTTTTCCCCTAAATTATTTATTGTTTCTTCAAGCTAAGGAAATATTAATGTAAATGCATCTCTTTACCATAATACATGTACAGTACAGACCAAAAGTTTGGACACACCTTCTCATTCAAAGAGTTTTCTTATTGTGTTCTTTATTGTGTCCTTTAGCCCAAACAAGTCTCTTCTGCTGTCCTTAGCAGTGGTTTCCTAGCAGATATTCTACCATGAAGGCCTGCCTCTTAACAGTTGTTCTAGAGATGTGTCTGCTGCTAGAACTCTGTGTGGCATTGACCTGCTCTCTGATCTGAGCTGCTGTTAACCTGCGATTTCTGAGGCTGGTGACTCGGATGAACTTATCCTCCCCGCAGCAGAGGTGACTCTTGGTCTTCCTTTCCTGGGCCGGTCCGCATGTGAGCCAGTTTCTTTGTAGCGCTTGATGGTTTTTGTGACTGCACTTGGGGACACTTTCAAAGTTTTCCCAATTTTTCGGACTGACTGACCTTCATTTCTTAAAGTAATGATGGCCACTTGTTTTTTTTCTTCACTTAGCTGCTTTTTTCTTGCCATAATACAAATTCAACCTCTTTGAATGAGAAGGTGTGTCCAAACTTTTGGTCTGTACTGTATACAAGAGCTACAATACCTCTTTTTTTGGATTGGACCACACAAGCCAGCCTTCACTCTTCAGTCTTGTTGCTTGTTCACTGATTTCCTAACTTGGAGCCCTTTTGGTAGATCCTGATCATCGCAGACCTGGAGCATCCAACAAGAGCTGCAGTTTTGGAGTTGCTCTAACCCAGTTGTGTAGTCTTCATAGTTTGGCCCACTATCCCATTTTTTTCTGCTTCTAACACATCAAGTTTAGGAATAAAATGTTCAATATATAACATCCGCTTCCAGGCCACTGTAACAAGATATTGTAACTGTACCAACTGATATAAAGTCCAAATTGTGATACTGAGGTGAAGCAATTCTATAACTACAGGTCTTGTTAGTCTTCCTTGTCCTTAAGGAAGGGAAGCCATGGATTACTGATGAACATGGGGAGCAATAGCTGGCCCGTGTAGTCCGTTCCAATAGAAGAGTTACTGTAGTTCAAATTGCTGAAAACAGGGGACCTACTCAATATTCCCCGGATGGTTAATGTTTGGTGGCCCTGTTTTAATTTTAATTATGTGAAGCTGTTTTGAGACAATGACCATTGTTAAAAGCGGTATATAAATAAAATTGAATTGAATCAAAATATTAGCTGGGTCCTCAATATATTAAAATAAAGAAATGCATGAAAAATCTACATTAAAAATATAAAGAATTGCAAACAAAATTAAACTGTAAATAAAATAAACGAAACGTAAAACATGTATATATTATGGCAAAAAAAATAGCAATATATTAAAATAAAATGTGCACCAAATACATGCAAATAAAATAAAAATAAAATTTACAATGCTAAAGATGAATAAATATATTAAAATACTCAATGTTAAGGCTAATCAGCCTATATCATAAAAATATATTAAATATATTAAATATATATTAACCTTACAGTGTCCCTGAGAGTGTTTAATGTACTTGAACTGGTAATCTGTCTAACTCTATTTCAGTATACATTTTTTTCATGACAACTCTAAATACATTACAGTAAAGAGTAAGTAGTGGTGGTGTTACTTCCGCCGCTTGACGACTGTCGCAAAACAAGTCCGGAATACGGCAACGACGAAACACGTTGAGCGCTGACAGGAGGCGCTCCGTGTGAAATGGGTCGGATCTTTTTGGAGAGGAATAATGTCGGATTTGAGCCGAAACGTGTGCTAACGAAATGAGAAATGACGCGAATGTCGGTTGTTTGGATGTCTTTTATGAAATAACGCGGGTTAAACTTGGTGTTCGACATGTTTTTAGCGTTTTGGAGAAATCAGCTGCTAAGTTGTGCGAAAGGGCACGTACCAGCACGGATCAGCGCTGCTCCAGCCCCGAGGTACACACATGTCCGGGAGTGTAAAGGGTCACCTCCGAGCTGTCGCCACAGCATTCACCTGTCACCCGCTAGAACAGAGACTACACCTCTTCAGAGATGGAAAGCAAAGTTTTCCTTACCAGGATATCGGCCCGAGTCTGTGCACTTAGTCGAGCCCGCGTTTCCCACGAGTCTGCCATACATGAACAAACTTACTGCAAGGACGAAACAGACTCCACTAAACAGACTTACCGGACCAAACACCTCTAGCTATCAGATACACACCCTGAGTCGTATGTGGAGTGACGGTGTTAGTACTGGCCTTCCCTCGAGGTTATTACAGGGATACTGTACTGCGTCTGGAAAACCTGCGATTAAAGAAGATCAGAAATCTGTGAATCAGGAAACTAGTGAATGTGCCTCCTCATCCTCTTCTTCCTCTTCAGCTCCTCTCTCTAACGAAGTGCAGTTTAAAGAGCTGGTAAGTAAAAATTGTGCAGCACTGTTTCAGACTGCAGAGTTTACCGTCACACACTTCATAATCCAGTACAGTTCCCAGATATACTCATGAAATAAACTGCTGAGCTGAATGAGCTGCCTCTGATCAGGAAACACTGATTCATTCATCCATCTATCCATCTGTTATCCAACTAGGGGCCATAGGGGCCATAGAGGCCAGTGGTGACCTTGTGTTTATTCCCATTTTACAACCTCCGGTCAACAATCACACACTACAGGCAATTTGGGAACAGAAACTGACCTAATCTACATTGTGTGAGGAAACCCACCAATAACAGGGAGAACAAGCAAACTCCATGCACGCAGATTCCAGGCGGGAATCGAACCCGGACATTGGAGGTGCAAGGCGACGGTGCTAACCACTAAGCCAACGTGCTGCCAAACACTGATTCATGCCATGTTTAAAACCAGGCCAAAACACCACCCTGTGCTTACACTTTCCTTAATGGTGTTTTTGACGTAGCCAAAACAACTCATTAGTTCCTGTTAGTTTGTTCCTGTTAGTTCGTTCCTGTCAGTTCGTTCCTTTTAGTTAGTTTGCATGATATGTAAATAATCATACAATATTCAAACTACTTCTTATTTTGTGGTCGCAGTATGAAAATCCATGGACGATCCCCAACATCCTATGCATGGCCAGGATTGTCCTGTCTCCTGTCCTGGGTTACTTGATCATAGAACAGTATTTTCATGTGTCTCTTGGACTGTTCGCTTTAGCAGGAGCGACTGACCTGGTAAGATCAAGTGTCCTGATGTAATTTATGTTTCTTAATGTATGTTATAATATTTAGGTTGCATATCTGAACTTTTATTTTGGAAAATTCAGACATAACATTTATTTTGCTTTTTACTACACAGCTGGACGGCTACATCGCCCGAAACTGGCCGAACCAGAAGTCGGCTCTGGGTAGCGCTCTGGATCCGCTCGCTGATAAGATCCTCGTTAGTGTGCTGTATATCAGTTTGACCTATGCACAGCTTATCCCAGGTTGGCAACTGTATTATTAATATTACTTCATTTATTACCGGCTAATGTTATAAGTGAGTGTTACACAACAGTTATGGGCTGTTTAATTGAGTCACAGTATGTATAGCCGTTGTGTAATTATACCGCGCAAGAAGCTGTGTGTGATAGTAACCTGCACAGTAATGAAGTGAAATCCTGATATCTTTGTGCATGTTGCTTTTTCTACAGTTCCACTCACAGCACTGGTGATCTCCAGGGATATCGCTTTAATTGCTGCAGTTTTCTACGTCCGTTACAAGACTGTTCCTCCTCCAGTAAGTATGATTTAAAAAAAGGACTTGATTCATTATACAACAATACATACAGTAATACATGATTATTTAGCAGTAACAAGTTCTTCCTTTTAACAGGTTACTCTCAGCAAGTTTTTCAACCCATGCTACACTACTGCTCAACTTAAACCAACTCTTATAAGCAAGGTATTGTCTTTTACTTTCAGTGAATTCTGTTCCATTGTTAAATTTTTAAAAAAATATCAGGTTTAATAATTCTGCTAGCTTTAGGGATGAACATATGACCATGACCATGCTAATAAAACCTACATTGTGTTACACAGTTCCGTGTTTTTGTTGCCATGTTTAACTGTCAGGGTTAAAATGTGGCATGTTTTGTAATGTAATAACACACAGTAGGATAGTTTAGTGCATTAATGCAGAATTTGCAGCATCATTGGCCAGTTGTTCTGGCATGACATGCAAAAAATATTATTTTAGCCTGGCTAGCTTATCTTCTCTCAACATGCAAGATACCATGAAGTAACATGGTTATAATGCGAGAGTTATACTTTATGTATTACAGATCATCTGTCATCAGTATACACCAAGTAATATGCTTACTAAAAACTGCTCCGCTATCAACAACATAGCTGAAGGTTGATTACTGCATATCAGGCAGCAGGATGTGGTTATAACACTAATGTGTGCTGAACATCCAGAAGTACATTAAAGCTTCTATATGCAGGTTCTCAGAAGTTGATGCTCAAATGAGACTCCAAATCAATTGACACTAGGGTTGAAAATTTTAAACATTTATTAACTGATAGTTGAAGATGTTAACAATCAATATTAGTTTATTTTTAATGGTAAATACACACATTTAGTTATAGCTGCACAATTTTTTTATTTCAAGTATTTTTGGAATTCCTAGGAATTTTTTTATTTTTTTTGCATGCACGCAAAGTATAGCTCACTAAGTCTATTGAGCGTGTTCACTTGCTCTGGGCTCCAGGGTTGTCAGATCAAAATGTAAAAATTGGCTAGGCAGTCCTGGAAACCTAGCTGGCCATAGATCAGTCTTAGAACTAGTCTTAGAATAATGCAGCTTAACTATTTATGCAGATACCTTATTTCACTAAAATTAGCCTAAACTGCCTTAGGCCTGGTTCTGCAGGCAAATTTGGTTTCACAAATATGATCTTAGCACTGACTGTCCACACTCTTATTTGAAAGTGATTGGATTCCAGTCTGTTTAGACTGACAACACAAGACAATTTTTTTCAGCCAAAGATGATAAAAAATAATCAGTTACTGGAAAACCACCCTTTCTGGCAATACTGGTCACTCAACGTTGCACAGCCTGAAATCTGATTGGCTCTTTCTTTTCCAGGATGTCAATACCTTCTTTTTTTCCAGACTTTGAACTGCAACTTTACTCCCTTGCAATGTATCAATTTATAGAGCTACGGAGAATTATTATGCCAAGCAAACTGTATTGTTGTTACTTTATAAATCTATTACATTCTTAATGGTAATTAATCAGTTAATGATTAATCATTAACATCCCTTAAGACACAATTAAAAAACTGTATTATGTACCTGCTCTGCCACACTATGCTCTTACAATTTATTTTTAATGTCCGCTGGGAAGTTCAACACTGTTATTTGAAGGGGTGGCTCAGTGGTTAAGGCATTGGACGGATTGGAAGGTCCTGGGTTCAAACCCTGGCAACAAACCTCTCAACTTTGCGCAGTCTGAAAAGATAAATTCTGATTGTCTGTTTGTTTGTTTTTTCTCTCCCCAGAACGTTAATACCTTGTTCCTTTTAAAGTTTGAACTGCAACTGCGCCCTCTTGTGGTGTATACATTTATAGACATGTCAGTTATAGAGCATTATTGGAGCATGCCATGCAAACCACATGGGTTCATACTTTTTGAATCAATCAAATTCTTAACATAAACTTATGATTAATCATTAACAGCCATAAGGACACAATTTTACACCACATTTTGTCATACTGTGAGCATGTCACAAGCGTTCCTCACACATACATCCATCTAATGATGATCTAGCAACCAAATTAAAATATAATATTACCTTATAATATATTTTCATTTGATTACCAGATATATTATTACCTCATATTATATTTTCATTTGATTACCTGATCATCATGAGGTGGATGTATGAAGGTAAACCCCTAGTTTACAATAAATAACAATGTGGTAAATGAGGGTATGGGTGCATATGCATAGGGGTGAGAGGTGCAGTAGCTAATAAGGATAGAGTTTATATACTGTAAAATAAACACGATGTACATACTGTATGTGATCTCTGAGATTTTACACTGTTCTTTCGCTTGCCTCGTCCTTCCTTGAGTAGTATTTGGAAAGTGAATTTATGGTCAGCTTTAATATATTAGCAAAATCAATTCAAGCACTTGTTTTGTGTGTTACAGTTTAATACTGCTATCCAGCTGTTTCTGGTGGCTGTTTCTCTCGCGTCGCCCATCTTCAACTACACCGACAGTGTTTTCTTACAGGCGCTGTGGTAAGTATTTTTTCATTTCACAAATGTTTGATTTCTTAATGCATGCCTCAATAATTACACAAGACATGAACATATTTGAGCTTTGGCACTGTGTGTTTTATTTTATAGGTATGTCACTGCAGTGACGACTGCAGCATCTGGTTACAGCTACTACCACTATGGGAGAAAAACCGTAGAAGTATTGAACAACAGAAAATAGTTCCCTTGTGTTGTCACCATAACTTGATAATGCTTCGAGTAAGGCTGAAAATGGCTGGGAATCATTTTACTGACTGTATGTGTATATGCTTCAGATTGATGAAGAAGTCTGGTTTTCTTTGGAACTAAATTTATTACTGTACAGCAACCTTTTGAATGAATTATTTTGATATCCTAGTGCACCACAACTGTCTAGTCTAGCCAGTCAGTACACAGTCTATACTTCTCTGGGATGTTATTTTGTACCTTTTTTCAATTACCACCACAAATTTCTGATTAAAAAAACTGACTACAAAACAGTTTTGTGAGGGATTTTTCTTTATTATTATTCAAAGGTTTTTTTTTTGTTTTTTGTTTTATTTTATGAGAGACATTCAAGTCAAGCTGGGATTGTTGATTGTGCAGAATAACAGAGCATATTTATGGGTAATGACTACCTTTATTTCTCTAGAAAATCCTCTGATACACAACTGCACTTATCCCAGCGTATCACTAGTGTTGGGATTCCATCAAGGTAGAAAGTTTTCCTCCGAGTGGCGCAGTGGTAAAAGCACTCGCCCTATCATCCGGAGATCGCTAGTTCGAATCCCTGGTGGTGCTGTAACCTCTCGCAGCCGGAGGTCTAGAGAGAGCTGATTGGCTGAGCTCTCTCAGAGGGAAGGGGTGAGAGGTACTTAGAGCTTCCACATTAATCACGGCTCTACAGCCAGTCAGGGGCGTCTGTGAGCTCGCGCAACAGAGGGAGCGGAGAGCGATTACGTCGCCCCCAACAGTGCGCGAGCGAGCAGTTCGAAAAGATGCGGTCGGCTGGCGTCACGTGGTTCGGAGGAAACACGTGATAGTCTTCGGCCCTCCCGGCTGAGTGGTAGTAGTAGCCTTAATGTGGGAGCCCCCTAGTGATGGGGAGGAATTGGACACGACTAAATTAGGGAGGAAACCCCCCCCCCCCAAAAAAGGTAGAAAGTTTTCTCATTACGCCTAAACAATATTTGTTTGCTTTTCATCAAAAATACTATTCTGGCTTCCCAGGAACTCCTTCAGTGCGCCAATCATGTGGAAATTGCTTGGAGCGAGGACTGTACAGTACAGGGATGTAATAACCCAGTCTTGTTCCTGTAATGTGCGAGTGGTATTCGTGAATTATTGTGTGAAGAGTTCCCACACAGATGAGCCTCTTCTGCAAGTTGGCAACAAGGAATCCATCAGTTTTCAAGGATCAGGTGCTCCACTGAGCCACCTCAGCCGGGATTGGCATTCAGGGATCTGTACTTCTACTCATTCCTGCAATTACGCAATTATTCAACTAGTCATCCATATAGAGTGCACATACAGGCATCAGAATGGAGGGGAAATTTGATCATGGTGACCTTTATTTCCTGGTATTGGCACAGTCTCACATAAACTGTACAGAGAAATGTCTTCTTGAATTTTATCTGTTCAGACTGTTCCCATTGTAGGCTGAAATCACTGTTCTTCTGCTTTTCACCCCATCTGCCTCAAAGTTTGATGTGTTGTGTATTCTGCAATGCTTTCCTGCCCATCACCTTGATGGAGAGATTATTTGAGTTCTGACATTTGATGTGAAAATTAACTGATGCGTTTGACCGGTATTCATCATGATTTATTAGATACTTTCATGAATGAGCAGATGTACAGGTGCTCTTAAAAGAATTGGAAAGTGATTCTACAGGGTGGGTGAAAATTAATTGGGCAATATTTAATGGCTATAGAACTTGTAGTATCACTGGAGCACAACCACATGGTGCACCACCCCATTTCGCTCTTACTGTGCGTGCATGGTTAGACCAGCATTTTCCAGGATGTTGGCTGGGACATTCATGAATGCCCCCCAAAAAGTCCAGATCTCACTCCATGTGTTTTTTTTTTTTGTTTGTTTGTTTTTTTTCTGTGGGGACAAAACCTTGTAAACTGGAGGACTTGGAGGCACAGATTCAGGAGGTTCTCAGCAATATCCCCAACGGCTTTTGACATTCCATCCTCAGCCATTTGAGGAAACTGGTTGACGCCACCAGTACCTACGTTGAAATTTAAAGATTTGCTTTAATTTTCCTATGTAATAAAGTACATGTACAATTGTTTAAAATTTTAGGGACTTTATTACCTATTTTAATTCCTAGTTACTTTTCACCCAGCCTGCATGTTATTTTGTTGCTATTGTAGTCAGTTGGAATGTACAACACTATTTCTAAAGAGCTATACTGAGATCTTGCACGTTGTACATGATATAAATATGACAAAATAGTCTACTTGTTTTCTACAATTACAGTTAAAAACCCTTACATCATACTATACAACACAGTCTGACGTGAACAATTTAGCCTAGCAAGTTAGGACGCATCACTATTTATGTGTTGTGTGTTTCGGTCCAGGAGGGGGCGATGTTTACCAAGGGAATAATTAGCCTTGCTCTTGCTTGTTGTTTGATTTTTTCTTGTCTGAAGCGTCATCCCAGAGCAATCTAAACTATTATACAAGCTATATGGTATTGGTAGTGATACCAGTCATCTAAACATACAACATCTTTTAGAAATACCATTTTTTAGTAGTTAGCCTAGTTGTAGATAAGCCTAGCCTTCCTTTAGTCTATCAATGATGACAAACATACTGATATTAACTGATAATTTTATAAGATTTCTTAATTACCACATCACGGTAAAATTTTCTGAACTTATTACCCTATGTCGGAGACTAATACAGTGCTTAAAACAGTGCATACACGCAGTGCTGCTTATTTACATTTGTTCCCTAACAAACTATTGTCTTTCAGGAATGAGTGTACTTAAATTGGGATCATGTGTATTTTGGTTTCTTACACCTCCAAGCTTAGAAACTTGCTCCACCACAGGCAGGTTTACTGCAGCTCAGTAACCCTAACACTACCAAGCTGGAAAGATGGTGGCCATCTCCTCCCATCATGGACACAAATTGTTTGTAACATTACCCTCTGGTAAGAAGCTGCGATCCATCAAGACTAAAATCACTCGCGACGAAAGCAGCTTCCTCCCAAATGCAGTTGTCCTGATGGACGAGACCCTGTTTTTTTTTTTTACTTCCTGTGTGAACATTACATGCACCAACACAATATGTTACATCAACTACATAGTACACACATTTTGCACAACTTCTGTTTTGTTTGCACACTGTACAGTCTTTTTACCTTAACATATGTATATATTCAGCATAGGCCTAATGGAACACTTTTTTAATCATTTTATTTTATTCGTACAAAATCTTTCTATACTTCCTACTATTCACTTTGTTTCATGTATTCTTTATTTTGGAACAACTTGTAAATGTAAATGAAAACGTGCTTGACAATAAGCCTGAATCTGATACTCAGTAACTATTTTCTGTGGGTATCAACAAACATGCTGCAGACTGGCTGCAGTTTATATAATGATATAAAGCTGTCAGAGACTTGAATGAAACAGTGTGCTCTGAGGGAAAGGCTTCAAGAATCTGTCAAGAAGAAGGAGCTGAATAACAGATTAGGTAATGCTACTGTTGACATCGCTGATTTCATAAAAAACATTGTTTCTGTTTTATATTGTCAGCAATTTGATTTTTTTTTTCCCAAAGCAAAACCCAAGTTAAGAACTTAAATGCTCCTAGCTAGCAATAGTCATTTGTGTCATGTTTCAAAATATAAAAACAGATAAGTATACTTCCATTTACACTTATCCAGTGTGTTTTTGAATTGCACTAATACCCTAATGGGCTGTGACATTCTACTACTATGTGTACTTTAAAAAATTTACAGCGTGTCATTTATATGTGTCATGATCTGGAAGCTCACAATGAGCGCTCGATGGGGCGTGTTCATGGCGTAAGTGTTCATTAGCCTGGATGAGAGCATGAGTCATGCCCTAAGTGCTCTCAGCTGTACAGGAGGAAAAACTGTACCATGCTCGTTCCGCTCACAGGTCTTTCATGGCCTACGCCTGCATTTCTAACTGACAGCGAACTCTGATAAGGCCTTGCTATAACACTACAGACCCATGGCTTCTTAAACATCTCAGGAAAAGGACACACTAGGTTGCTGAAGCATAAAACAAGGGGAGGTTACCATGAAAGGAAAATGCAAGACAAGATTAACAAAGTGATGGTTCGAGAGCTTGGTGAAGAGGTTTGTCTTATGTCTCATCTTGGTTCGATGACAGCCATTGACTCAGCTCTTCAGGCATTCAGAAGGAGTTTGTTCCACCAGCTGCCTGGTTGCCAGGTGCATTCAGTGGATATACACAGAGCATACATCTATCCATCAATCTAGAGACTTCTGTAGTCCAACTAGGGACCGCGGAGACCAATAAGGTTTACTTATGTTATTTATTGCCATTTTTACAAATGTGGTATTACTTCAAGTCAACATTCCGCATCCACTCACTACGGGCAATCTGGGGACTCCAATTAACTTAATCTGCATGTCTTTGGACTGTCAGAGAAATCCAGAGTACCCGGAAGAAACCCACCAAGCACAGGGAGAACATGCAAACTTCATGCACACAGACCAGAGTTGGGAATCGAACCTGGACCCTGGAGGTGCAAGACGACAGTGATAACACAGGACATATATACAAAAACGGCCGTAAACTATTACGGTCAACCGGTAGTTAATATCTTATGTATATTGTGCTTTTCTATTTGTTAAAACAAAAGATCCCTACTGATGAGGTGTAACATCTGATTTGCCCACATAGTGAATTCATAATCACAACACTGTAAGCATCTAAGAAGCAACTGGTTTAAAGTCTCTTTAAAGTTCCAGAGTCTTCATCCTGAGCTTTGGTTTGTGTCTGTGCATGTTCTCCCTATGTCTGCGTAGTATTCTCCAATTTTCTTCCACCTCCCCAAAAATGATGTGTGAATAAATGTGTAAATGTGTGTGCATTGTGACTAGAGCGTGTTTGTTCCTCATGCCCGGTTTTCCTAGGAAAGGCTCTGGATCTCCTGGAAACTAACATCTGAAAGTAACTGAACCTCTAATGCTTTAAGGCGAAGTACCAGCTTGCTACAAAGCAGTTCTTGATTTGTAAAAAAATAATAATAATAAATTATTATATCTGTTGCTAATGTTTGATATAATCCTGAATAATATTTAACTAAATGCATAGTTCTATACATGCTGTTCACTACTGATAAGAGTTTGTTTGCATGCTTCCGTTTTATAAAGGTTACATGTGTTTTGTGTTGTCTTTACGTGATCTCCTTGTTACCTGAGTAATCTAATGACAGAGTATTTAATAAAGTTAAAGGTAGAATTCATGTGTGACTCACTAAAGGCACGCAGTTTCTCAGATGTCTGTATGAGCAAATGGCACGACAGATGACAAGCATAGTCATCACATATAGACAAGGATGAAACATGAAACCTTACAGCAGGAGATCCGCAGCATGAAAGTGCACCTGAAAAGTCTGCAGACATTGCATGATGCAAGCAGGTCAACAGCACCAGAATTTAAACAACTTGTGTTTATCTCTATGTAGGATTAGTGTAGGGCTCCTGTTAAAGAGCTCTGTGCGTGCATATTTAAAGTTAAACCTAATATGGGTCTTTACTCAGCAGAGGGCAGCATTGCTCAAAGATTTTACATAAAACCATACAATCATGCACCAGTCTCTAAATGTTAATGTTCTCTTGTACAAATCTATATAAGTATATATGTAGTAATATGCAAAATAAATGCATATTACTGATCTGATGAGTCTTGAGTATGAATCGTATTTGACAACCATGGTGATGTTTCCACCGAAAAAAGGGAATAGTTACAAAGCATTGTTAATTTCATTGAGCATGGTTAACACAACCTTATCTTTATAAAAGCTTTATGAAACCTACAAAGAGCTACTGTGACTGGATCTGAGTCTAGACTGGATAAGCAGTGTGCAATAATAGTTTAATACTTCCGCCTCCACCCACTGATGACTCTTGAGCAAATTTTACACAAAACACATCTGGCTTAAAATATAAATGCTAAAATCAGGATATATTTTTAACTGATGACCTTTGTACTCCAAGCTTAACACCTCAGAAAAGGAAAATGGCTTCCGGGCTTTATCATTAACAGCCATTGGACATGCCAAATCATGATTTCAAACTAAGACATGCTACTTCAAGCCAAGCCTATTTTTTTTTTTATTGCACAACATACTGTAGTTCAAAGGTGTTAAAAATGCATCTACATTAAGCCTTTATGATCTTGCTGACAGTTAAATATAATGTTTAATAATGTGTATTAAACTCCTGTATTACCACCAACAGACTATCATTCTAATTGGCAAGAACACTTTTGGGATTAAGAAGATCAAATATAAAAATACCATGATTGAATAACCAAGCTCAATTTTAGTAAATAGGGCTAATCCTTCAATCCTTTAACACCTTTAGTGCCAATCGCAAGTCTGCTGGTTCCTCAATTCAGTTTAGGGGCAGAAACCTAAACACTGGGGAGGTGTGAGACGTGCATCAACAGATACTTTTTATTATTATTATTTTTATTATTATTATTATTTTATCCGCCTAACCACCTGTGACAATTGTGTGAGGAACAAGCATACACTCCATAATGCTAGCATTGTTCCTCTAACAGTTCTTTCTTCATAGACACAGTGGGAAGAAGTCCCCAACTCCACAGTGAACACATCTTGGTGTCTTATTTTGCATCCTTGGTAATCTGAAACCTTACTAATCCTATTGTCTTTCTAAACTAAATAATATGGCAGCTGTCCCAAGCCCCTGGGGCATCGGCACCTGCCTCTTATACAGTAGAAACTAGAGAGAAAGGAAGCAGGCATTGAGGTCGAAAATAGAGGATGGATGCTGCAGATGGACTGTCACTCTTGCGCACGGTGGTTTCGCGTTGATCAAGCTGCTGCATGTTCAGAGCCCATTAAAGGAGCCGTACTTTCCCCTTTTCCATTTTAATGCTTCATTCAGTCAGAGTGTTCAGTAACAGGGCAGACTGATGAATGGACAGTGTAATTATGTTGTTCATTCACTGATCCTCAGCTCAGGTCTTTGTGTCTACAAAAAGATCTCGCTCTTTTTTTTGGATGTTGGATTTCTTCAGGTGTCAACAAGGTAGCTTTTGATCCTAATGCTACTAATAATAAAGGTAGATATTTTCCAATAAAACGTTTAAAACTACTTAAAATGTATGTGGTTCTCTTATACTATATCATATTACAAATATAGAGCGTTCCCATGCACCCATACAGTACACTGAAAAAAATAAATGGTGTGTGGTGATTATAGTAACAGACAAGTTTCTTCATTACACTTATGTACCTCAGAGGTAGGACAATATACAGTCTGCCTCTTCTGAGCTTATTTCGAGACTTCAGCATTGAACATGTTTTCACATGTCAGCCTATAAATCCTCAAAATGGGTTGCATCACCTGCTGTTCTGCCAGCAATGATTATATACCTGCCTCCCATTCAATTCTTTCCTTTCATCCTTTTGCAGCGGGAACATGCTGGCCTAAATGTGAAAACTGCACTGTGGAATGTGCAGCTCCGTAGCCCGTAGGTCTGTTACCTTTTACAAACTGCAGGCCTTTGAATATGGTTACTTCATAATGAATAGGTTTTTGTGTATCAGTTGATACTCTGCAGACAGAATTTCAAAGTTTATAAAACCCACAAACATGGGGGGGAGGGGGGGAGCGGCGGATTTGTTGCTTTAAAACTTCAAATTACATCTGAGTTATATCTAAAAAATATCTTTAAGGCTAATTCTTGTCTCCTATTTTAAACTACTGTGTGTATAGCATGCAATAATGTCTGCATAAAGCATTTAGATCTTTGTTGTTCAGTAGCTATAGAGCTGTCAAAGCATCAAGTCGAAATTCTTTTAATGAGACGCAGATGCCACAATTATTCAGGTTACAAAGGTGGGCTGAACAGTAGTCCCACAACACAGCTGAACGCATCAAACACCCTAACAGTGGGACCACAGAAAAGGAAATAATTAATCCTAGACTGTCATAATAAATATGAGTTATAAAAAAGACTGATTGCTGCTTCAATAAAATCAAAACAAAGAGTAAACTAATTGTCACATCTTTGCTTCGTTATCATATGTTTGAAATGGGGAGCACAGGAATGTCCAGGCCTTGAGAACCTACAAAAAAGTTGACACCATCACCACACAATTTCTGAGTGAGAAAAATTTGCTCTTTTTTTTACTTTTAAGTCATTCCTGCCTCGCTCCTTCATGGTGCCTGGTTTAAGTCCTGAGCTTGGGTTCTTGTCTGTGTGGAGATTATCGCATTCACCTTGTGTTTGTGTGAATGTTCTCTGGGGCTCTGGTTTCTTCCTACCTTCCAAGAACATTCTGGTCAGTGGATTGGGCACTCAAAATTATCTCTGATTGGGCATATGAATGTGTGGACATGATGCGCTTTAGTGGCATCAATGGAAGCGTCACCTAGATTAACTCCACATCAGTCATAACCTTGACAAAATAAAGCAATCACTGAAGATAACTAAATAAGTAAAAATTAACCAATAGCCATCCTTCAAGTAACATCATTTTAACATACATACATTATGACACACTCTAATTGGTGTCTCCATTCTACCTCAACCAATCACTGACTCTTGAGTTTGGTTTAGCATTTGTCGCCTGCATTTGTACATCAGGCTTTTGGTTCTCAGAGAAAGGAACAGAAAGACACAATGCACCAAACTTAGCTGAGAATCACATCCAACAGCATCTGTTTCCAATATGTAGCGTAGCGGAAGGGTGGGTGCTTCATTTAGTGGCAAAAAAGTACAGCCTACTGTACCTTTAAATAGCCTGCGGCTTTGGGCTGGACGGATGTGTGGCTTATTGTTGTATCCCAGATTCCTTGAATCTAGACTACAGCTTTTTTTCCTTTGAAGGCAACAAGTGTACAATTAAAGTGGAATGTTTGCAATGCTCTCTGAGACTTCTGCACATTTTGGGGAAAGCAGCTGAAGTAACGATTGGCCTTATATTGCTAAGTGTTTAGCCTCAGGACATCTCAAGACGGTCCTGGTCAACCACATATCCCTTGTTCACTCCCTCAAGCTGTGAAAGGCCTGCTGTGATGAGAATTACAGTAAAGCAGTGAGAACAACATATATGTTTGTCGAGAGCGTCTCTGGGAGCAGCTCATTAGCAGAAACAATGGACTGAATCTTAAAACTCATCTCAGCTTACAGAGAGTGTTAAAATCAATATATTGCACAGGTTATCATCTGTTGTTCACATGATCATGTAAGAGATACGTAATCAAGTGAAAGCAAGGTGTAAGTGCATTATGACATCCTGCATATGACCTTGAACATATACTGTATGTAAGATAATATGAATTGTCCACACTAAAAAAAAGCACACATGAAAAAAATCTGTAAGTAAATCAGATGATAAAAAATAGACCATGTAGAAATAATGTAACAAAATGTAAAACATATGGAAATAATTTCATTTAAATTAAGACAATACAAATACATGTATTCCATGTGTAAAAAACATGTGTTCAACATAAAATGATGTGAAAATTTCACATGAATTACTCACACCATGTTATTTCTGTAAGGGTGTGAACATCATCCACCTGTCTTAAAAATGTTTGTTTCATTATTGTTGAAGGGACTTTTACCAAATTTTCCCAGCACTGCATCATCCAGCAAACATTCCTCTACGCTAAATCTTTTTGCTGGGATAGTCACATAATTTGCTTCATTCTAAACATGATCTTTGAGGTTTTTAAAGAAAGAAATCCATCCTGAAATATGTAGCAGCAAATACAAATATAAGACAAATAAACATGCTGCAATGTGCTTAGCTGTAGCCATAATGGAGGGTGAGAACATCCTTTCCAAGTTTGACCACAGAATAACTTCTGTCCACAATTTAATGGAATGATTAAATCAAGCTCCTGTGTAGACACAAACATGTTGGTGAAAAAGCCCATGTGTTGAAAGTAGTTTTATATAATGGTCGAATGAATATATATTTATTTCCTTCCGCCTTTCCATCATATAACATTGAGAAGATCAAGGCAAGGAAATGGCCCTTGTAATGCACACACATGCTGCCACCACATCCTTTTGAACCAATAACCCTTCGCCATTCTTCAGCAGCATATGCTTGCAAAGTGGATGAACATGTGACCATGCAGATGTTAGAAGGACGGATGGTACATTTCTAAAAACCGAGAGGCCTTTTTCAAGGAGAACCAGGACAAATGATTCCTTTGCTAATCAAAAGGCTGACAAGCACATTGTACACATGGCAAACTAAAATAAAGTAAATCTCAGTAATTGCCATTATCTATGAACTGTGATGTAGCATGGGTAATTTCTTAGCTATCTAGCCTAATACATCAATAAACATATGGCATCTCACAAGCTAATTTTAAACTTTTTTTTCCATGCATAGGCACATTGGCGATGAATACTTCCCACTCCTGCAGAGATATCCTTCATTTCTCTGGCAGTTTGTTAAGCCAGCTCAATGGCCGATTGTACCTGAGCAGTTGAGGGTGAAGGACCTTGGTCAAGGGGCCCAACAATGCGAGCTGATGCTTCAACAGGGGACCCACCAACCAGCAGTTGAACACCTTAACCACCGGTATTTTATATGTAGTGAAGACCAGGATGCTTCAATACAATAAGCAAAAGGTACTGTATACAATAAACATTCGAGGCTGTTTTGATACTCCCAGGACGTTTTAACTTAGTTGCCAAAAACATGGCCATCAGCACATGGCCATCAATCCAGCTTTCAACAAAATGACTCCCAATATACATCTGAATCAACAATGAACTTGTTAAGCAAAGAAAAAACAGTATTTATCATTTGGCATTTCAATCACTGGGTTTGAACCCTGGTAAAAAAAAAATCTTCAATCTTAATTATAGAGATGTCTACATGCTCAAACCAAAGTTTATAAAGGAGCTTGAAATGCTTTGTACAGAGATGTGGAGTAAGGTCTCTTTAAGAAGATGACCAAGCTTATAACCCATAACAGTTTAAGGCTGTTATTCTCTCCAGTGGAGACATCATTAAATATTAAATATACTAATGGTACATGCGATTAATTTTAAGAAATGTATTACAATTACTTTTTTAATTGTCTTTTTCTTGTACATTTATATTTCACAGATCCTATATTTTACTTTTCACTTCATACAAATTTTGTAGTTTTTACTTTTTTTTTAATGAAAAAAAATTGCTTTGGAAGTTTTTTTTTTTTTTTTTAATCTTTTCTTTTCTCCTCCAGCCAGTGACTGTATACTACATATATGGTATATGAACTGAATAGCTCTGTTTAGCATTCAATCATTTTAGTTTAGCATGCAATGAGATTGATCCAAGTAAAATCTGGACAATTTGTCATTAGCCGTGACTTTTTCATGCTGCATGGTATATTTAATGCTGTAGCTGTTCATCTGAAGATGGATAAGCCACTGGAGCGCAGTATGGAACCTGGATGAGCACGTCTAGTCCTACCTAGCAAAATATTTCAATATGCTGGAGAAAACAAAGCCTCTATAGAACAAAGACTCAAATGAGGTGTCTTGTTTTGTCTCCCTAGTAGACATGAGCTACATATAATTCAAAAAGGCATGTTGAGGTAAGTTTGGCTAACATGCTAACATTAACTGTCTATATTTTATTCAGTTGGCTTGTTTTCTTTTCCAGTGTCACATTCGACTAGCATCAACTCTATTAGCTAAAATAATTGGCTAGGCAGCATCTCAAAATCTAGCGATTGCAAACTTACAAAGATTGAATGATAACATTAAATTCATTTCATCACTTGCAAATGCTCTTTTTTCATTTTGTCATCAGACTTTAACATGAGTACATTTTTCACTGGATACTTTCACCTTTAATAGAGTAAGATTTTGACACATTGTCTGTGCTTTTAAGCATAATTTCTCGGTACTTTGTCCACCCCTGCTCGTAATACACAACATAATGCTTGTACTTGTTGAACTCATGGTGAGCGGGGAAGATAGCTGACATCCACAGCATTCCATTGGGAAGTTCAAGCCCAAGCCACAGAGATCGATGACACATGCACTGACAGTCGCGGCTTATGTCCACTGGCTAAGCCAATGTGGTGAAATGTAGATCGCTTGTCCAAACGTCCCTTCTCGCCTGAGCCATGCATTCCATCCTCACAACAGTTTTAATCCAGAACTGATGCAACTCGGTAAAAAGTGGCATGTATCAAAATAATTTTGCTTGACTGCAAAAATCTAAGCACGTTATGAGCATTTGGAACCATACGCCATAGATAAAACGTGGACATTGTATTCATATGTAAGCTTGTTCATTCTTCTGCAGTAACTGCTTTTTTTCTGGTTAGGTTAGAGTCCATCTGAGGCCTATGTTAAGTCCTTGGGCATGAGGTGTGAATACACCCTGTATGGATTGCCAGACGTTCCATCTACACTTTAACACATATTCACACTTAGGCGGAATTAATCCCCAGTTTTTGGGGGTTGGGAGGAATCTGCACAACACAGAAACCTCCACACATGGGAAAAAACTCAGTCAAGTAAAACTCACAGGCAGTGACCAGGGCTCACGACTGATTCAGGTACCCTGGAGCAGTGAGGCGGCAACGCTCCTTGGTGTACGACTGTGCCGCCCCATTTATGGGAAATTAAGCAGTTACATGCTTAAGAGCAGACGTGTTAACACGCGTTCATCATGGGTGGGAAAGACACCACTGTTTGTGTTAACAAACGAAATGGCAATCATGTAGAGGATGATTTGTTAAAAGTGAAAAAAAAAGTTTTCCTTTTGCGACACCCTGCAAATTAATCTAATTATTTATTTTTAAAATTACATTTAGATATAAGTATAAATAATTACACGATGAATGTTGTACTTTGTACTTTGATTGTTGTAACTTACTGTATGTGAAGTGTTCTACAAAGTCCTCTGTTTTCAGGCTTTACTTCTTTTCATCAAACTGCTGACAGCTGAATTCTAAATATTTAATATTAAAAAAAAGAAATGTCACACTACAGCCGTAAAGAATAATTTTTGTGGTTCAGCAGTAATATTTTTTAAAATCATAACTCTGCCAGAAGAACAAAAAGTCGAAAGACATGCTTCATTAACAGTTTCTTGGCAGGAGGTACTGCTATAGGTCAATAGATCATTAGACAGCTTGTAGATTGAAGTGATAATTGTTTCCTTTCATAAACTACATGGATTCAAAACTGTATAAGGAAACAATTATTTAAAAATTAAAATAAATTTCTTCAACTTTTTTTTAACCCTGTAAGAAAAAAAAGGCTGCTAGATATCTTTTACAGACAACCTGCAGTATTAGACAGCTATAGGGTTAAAACCCACCAATTAAACACTTTCTATTAATTGAAAAAATAATAATAATAAAGATATGTTATGAAATCCTGATGAGTACAGTGGGTTTTTTGGTAAGTGAGGTATACATCAAATTGGGTACAATTTCACCACAGAAATGAATATATACTTATGTAAAACGGGCTATTACAAAGGATAAAGGCATATGGCAGTATATTCAACTTTATAATATTCTTGCATAATTCATTTTCTCAGAGTAATGGACTATTGTATCCTGAGTACATGTTCTACCTTTTCTTACTTTCTTTGTAAGGTCACTATCTCTCCAGGTGTTGTATTCACTGAGACTGTAAGATAACAAAAATAAGTGTGTAATGTTACAGGATTAACATATAAATGATTATATTCATACAACCCATTCGGAAAACCCCCTATACATGTGTAACTATGTTATTGTTGACATAAAAACTACTAAGAGGAAGATGGAGTGATAAATGGTGAAGATGTGGGGTATCACAGGGACTCTCCAAATGAAGCACGCAGCAAGTCTTTACAGATCCAGATCTTATTACAGATTCAACAAGCATTGAATAATATGCACCACTGACCATGTGCTGGTGCACTGTCCTGATGTTATGTTAGGAATCTAGAAAACTTTGGGACTCATTTGGGACTCATTAAGAATGAGAATATGTACTGTAACAACACTGCCACACTCATGTCTCTGTGTTTCTCTGGGACAACTAAACCGAATCCGGTTAAGCCGAATTCCATACAATGCTGTTCTCCTGGTGTGTCTCAGTAGTGATCCTGATTACTATCTTCCTAATCCACCTCAATGGCTGACCCTGCTAGAGCAGACACTAGATGATTGTGTCCTTGATGTAATGTCTGGAGTGCCTCCACTCTGTAATTGAGTGAAGTACTACGTGAGGGTGACAGACGTTAAGAGGACGACATGCGTATTCCATTATCCTATGACACTAAGCTTCATTTAGACTTCACCTTTTTTGTGCCAACTGAGTCACTTGCAGTTCCCAGTGAATATCACATGTGAAAATGTATACAGTATACAGTATGTATATATGATATTTATATACATATGTATGTATGTATGTATGTATGTATGTATGTATGTATGTATGTATGTATGTATGTATGTATGTATAAATGATAGGTCCATGATTGATCTATTTCTATTTCACAAAATTTAGGCCAAAACTACAGTAAGTAGTACTTTATTAACCACCACAACCCTGACCAGGCAGTAACTAAGGAAGAAAAATATGTTTTTGAATTTCACATTAATGAATGTGGTCTTTTTTGTAACATGACTATCCACTCAACTGGTCATTATTGATGCATACCTCACATTTCAACCAGATATCATGTGGACCTTGCTAGAAGTTCCTGTCTTAGCCTTCAGCCTAGAACACATTATTAGTCTATATCGGTCTCCATTAGTCTAGAACACATTATCTGTTCATTACAAAGAATTAAGAAAAGAGTTGTTAAAGTGTTCCAAAATATGACTATAGTGAAAAGGATATAGAAATAAATTAATTTGAAAAAAGGAATTTTGCGGATACAGCTCATGAATCTTAGTTCACATGTCAGAAATGCTTACAGACTTTGTTTTAAGATAATAATTACATGATTCCACCAATGTGAAGGGTACTGGCAAATGATAAACATGAATACAAAATATTATTTAAGAAAATACCTAAATATTCTAGGTTACTCAAAATGTTAAAATTTTTTTTTTTTTGATCGTTTATGTGAAAATATTTGCTGAAAAGGAAACAGAAGATGGATTCGCTTTTAAGTAGCATATTAAAAGTCTGAGGAATTATTATAATACAAAGTGGATAACAATTACTTTTGTTTCCCCGAGTTGTTTTTAATAATGTAACATACACCACTGTGTACATTATCATTTCACAGTGTTCTCAGTGACTAAGGTCATAAAAAAAATTTAAAAGAGGGGTTTTGCAGGATGACACTGTCAAATCTGCCACAACACTAGATAAATTATCCTAAAAAGTGAAAAATGAGTCTTGCAAAATATCATGACTAAGACCTTCTCATTTTTCACAGGTGTTTTTCATTGTGTCCCTGAAAGTGAACCAAAACTTTTTTGTGGCTTCTGTGTTTGAAACTCTATCTTATAGCAGTCGATGAGTAAACGTGGAGCACAAAGTGTGATTGTGACAAATGTGGAGGTAAGTACAATATCTTGTTTAAAATTGTCCTTACTTCATAACTGGCTTGTCAGATATTGTGTTTCTTGTGCTAATGCTGTCAATGATGCTCCATACAACATGTGCACATCCGTCTCATAGTGTAAACAGACACAGATAAAAACATGCTAATAATAATATCTCAGTAAATGTGGTGGAAATCGCTTTGTAGTGTTATAATGTTGTAATGTTACACCTCAAATCCATTCTACCCAAACAAATCAGTGATTTAATTACATTACACAATTTCTAGATGACCCAGATCACTGAACCCAATTTTTCACCCACCCTTTAAGGCCTGTTCATTGCACACTGTTCTATATTTTTCAGCTGCTGTACAAGTGGAATGTAAGCAGCGAGTTCAGCCAAGAAACTGTTATCTGGAACACACTAATGGATCAGTCAGTTATGTCTTGTCAGTGCTTTTCTAGCATTGCTCTTGGGAATGTGTTTGATGAAAAACATTTTTTCTCTGTGGCCCAGTAGGATGCAGCATGTAGACCCAAGAATTACAATAGGTTTTAAAGAGTAGTCATAGTGAATGGCACAAACACACACATAAACGCTTGAGAGTATACTAAAGGCTATAGATGGAAAGTTTCGGATCAAAACCTGTGGTAGTTCTTATAATCTTGTCTTAATGAGACTATAATTGAGGTAACTGTGACAGCCTAAAGCTGGCGGTATACTTCAAATGACGAAAGAACTAAATGACAAAGAACCACCCAGTCTTCGGTATACTCAAAGAGAAATGGGTGTTGAATATTTCTAGGACACTGTAGTGCCTGGGGGAATGGAATGGCTTTGAGAGGGCTGGATTGAATTGAATTGAATCCAGTTGAATAGAACTTAAATTAACTAAATAATTTTGAACATCTTCTGTTTGTTCAACGTGTTTCCTGAACGAGGTTGGAAGCATGCCATAGGTCTCTGTGTGCCTCTTTTGCATGCATTACAGTATGATTAGCTTTTTGATGATTATGTTGGCCATCTGTGAACTGATATATTTGTTGTCGTAACTATTGTTTAATAATAACTAAGACAGACAGACAGACAGATGAAAAAAAAATCTAAAATAGCCAGAAACTCTGTGGTGGAGGGACAAAACATGCATGAAAATGCTGATGTCACATATGATGTTTTTTATCTATATCATATAGACCACCCCCCACCCCTCCTTACACATTGCCAGAGGCGCCGCTAGCAATTTTGGGCCCTATGGCAAAATATGTGATTGGGCCCCCCCACCACACCCACTAGTAGTGTTATTACTAATAAAGCAGATCTCTGGGGGCCCCTAAAGGGCGTGGGCCCTTAGAATCGTCCTAACTTTCCCCCCCTCAGCGGCGCCCCTGCTTTCAGCACATGAGATTTAACTAATCAGCTCCTCCAGGACCAGGGGGATACCCACCTCTTAATACCCAGGGCATTTTTGGCTTTTTTTGTTGTTGTTTGTTTGTTTAGATGTTTTTTTTAAACAAGCATATATAGGATTTAGGATTATGTAATAAAAACTGACCTATACTATATTTTTGAGCATAACATGATACATGATGAACTGAAACATGACTGAGCACAAAAATGAAAAAAAAAAATGGGTCACATAGGCGAAGAAGAAGCACAGATGCACACAATTACGTGTTTTTAAGGTGGTGTCCGAAGCCTTCCTGTTAGCATACAGTACACCAGCAAGGCTTCCATACATGCTCTTTCCCATATTACACACTTTATCGTCATATACAGTACCTATACTGCTATGCCGCTTGGGTTTTAAGTTATAGACCACAGGTCTATATATTATTATAGGCCTACATTATACAATAGTAGCTAGACTTTGGAGCATTCACGCGTGGTGGCGCTGCACTCCAATTACCAGAGTTACGTGGCCACCTCAACACCTCATCCTAATATACATTATACTATAAGTTAATGTCGAAAATGTATTTACTGTTTATCTCATTAAGGGCAATGTATTTACGGGTGTGAAGCTCATTTTAAAGCCTACCTGTGCGTCTCATTTGCATAACCAATTACTTCCGGATTTGTTAGCTGGCCTTTGTCTTGTCCACCAATCACAGGTCGCGCCTCGTGCTTTTAGAAACTCACCGTCCTGGCCTAACGGAGAAAGTGTTTACAGGACGAGGGACATTGCAGCTTTGTTTTATAATATGGCTGTTTTAAAGTTTTTATTTCTGCTGTCGTTTTGTATGGTTGTGAGTACAGAGAACGCGCACATCCAAGAACGGCTGTTTTTAAGCTCGCTTGGGCTTTTAAGTCGACCGAGACCGTCGGCTCATGGCCCGGTGCCTTCAGCGTTGTGGAAAATGTTCAAAAAGGCCGAGAAAAAGCGCGAGCTGGATGCGTGCACCGTCCCAGAGTATGGAGTAAGAGGAAACATCGTCAGATATCTGCTAGATCAAGGTGAGACTTCATGTCACTAATTTATCATCTTGGGCCTCGTGTGACCTTTTATGAGCCCTCTCTCTTTCATATAATCATTATCTGGTGTTTCTCAACAGGCAGGGTTATTACGGATTCCAGCAGTGGTTGTCCCGCGTGCGTGGAGCACCATCTGTATTTTAATATGTCTGCACTGGAGGATGTTGAGCAGCTTTCGCTGGCCCAGTTGGAAGTGAAGTTTAAACACGACTCATTTCCCGCGACACGAAAAGACCTCGCCTTTAACATGCACATCTACAGGGTTTTACGGAGTGCGTTAAAGGGCATGGCGCATGAACCCAGTCGCAGGCTGCTGCTCTCGCAGTCTGTTCAGTTCACCCCAGGCACGATTCGGGTTAATCTGACTGATCTGGCAGAGTTGTGGAGAAGACCCGGTAAAAACTACGGCATGGTGCTGGCATTACAGGCCACGCGTCTGAGCAACGAGCTGGATCAGGACTGCGAGGTAGAAATCACGGGCCAAGGTTACGTGGAGATGCCGGAGCTGGTTGCGTCGCTCGTGGTCGTTTCTCTGAACCCCCAGCAGTGCGGATCAAGGAAGAAGCGCAGCGCGTATTACTTGCCCGTCACGCCCAGCAACGTGTGCAAACCCAGACGGCTCTACATCGACTTTAAAGACGTGGGCTGGCAGGACTGGATCATCGCGCCCCAAGGATACGTGGCTAATTACTGCCACGGAGAGTGTCCCTTTCCTCTGAGCGAGAGCTTGAACGGGACTAACCACGCCATCCTGCAGACCCTGGTGCACTCATTTGACCCGAAAGGAACTCCTCAGCCGTGCTGCGTTCCCATCAAACTGTCCCCAATCTCCATGCTGTACTACGACAATAACGACAACGTGGTGCTCAGGCATTATGAAGACATGGTGGTGGATGAATGTGGTTGTAGATGAATAGTTGTTTCTTTTATATGAATACAATAAACTTTTTTTTTTTTTTAACAAAAAAATTAAGTCACGTTTATTGAACGTCCACCCACATCCACAGCACTTAGGTGCTACCTATTTCGGTGTGTAAGACTCGGTAACCGCCACTGGCTGGCGCGCTGTGTCCATCATTTATCCAGTGCACTTAAACATTACTAATCCCCCTTATTAAAAAAAAAAAGCTAACCCCCTCCAGGTTATGTTGGGTTGATGCACTTTATAGTGTCGTTAATGTGCCTAAAACAATATAATTCAGTCAGTTAATGAAAACAAAATGACTAAAAGGGGAAAAGCCGGTTTGTTTTGTAAAAGTATCTGTGTCTATAATATACCGGAAACATGCGCCCCAGACAGCTAATAATCCCATTTGACAGCATGAATAGTTTTTTTTCCCCCTTCCTTTGCCCGGTTGTGTGTTCACTCGTGACATCACTGAGCAACAAAAAGCCGCTTGAGCAGAGAAAGACAGCAGGACTTCAATCAACTTGGCTGTTGCGCACTAAACTCCGAGCTTCTCTCTTTTTTTTTGTTTACAGTGTTAAAGCTTTAACTTCTCCACATGACTCGGATAGGATACATAATTAAGGCGTCTGAGTTTTCCTTGCGCGTCTCTATGTTCTGAAGCCAGATTAAGCCCAGTGTAGCTACTTTTCAGTGGGTTTAATGACTGACAGCTGAAAACATGTTGCACGAAAAAGCGCTCGGTGCTTTGGGACCTTTCCGGTTTCTGCATAACAGCTGTGCGGCGGTGGCGCGCTCTAAAATGAAAAACACTTTGTGAAACAGACTTTAAAGGGGAAAAAAAACCCGAGAGGGAAAGCTGCGCGCTTGGATTTCAGCAGGACTTCAGGGCTCATCTCATGCGTGTTGGAAAGGATCGGGACGCAGGAGTGGGCTGCGCACTGACTTCAGCTGGACTTGATCCTCACTTGGACACACAGCACCTAGCAGAGAACGTCGCGACTCCTCGTCCATGTCTTCTCTGGGACACTTTTTTTTTTTTTTTTTTTTACGGATACCTGCTTTGTCACGTTGTGGATGTTTTTGGAGAGTTTTATAAGGTGATCAGGTATTCGGTGTGTTTTTTTTTTTCCTGTGTGAGGCGCGTTCCTGTTTATAAAGGAAAGAGGTTTTGACGATGACAAGCTCAAAGTTACAGTCTCTGCTTGCATCACTCAGATCAGAAGAGAATTACATTACGCAAGTCCTGTTAAGTGATTAATGAAGGAGCCTGGTCGATAAATAAACAAACAAACAAACAAACAAAAACAAAAATTATATAGAACATAATAATGGCCAACTGGAACCGGAGCCGTGGAAGTGCATGCCGGCTAGTGGCAGTTTGATCGCGCCGTCTTCTGCGCCTCGTCTCTCCGCCTCGTTGTGATCATGGTGCCAGTGTTCGCGTTGCTCATCGCGCAGCTGTTCTTCGGAGGCTGCGCGGGACTCCTGCCGGAGATCGGGCGCCGAAAGAACAGCCCTCATCTCTCCCAGGACGCACTGGACGCTTTCGAGCTTCGTCTGCTCACCATGTTCGGGCTGAAGCAACGGCCGAGTCCGAGCAAGTCAGCTTTGGTGCCGCAGTACATGCTGGATCTGTTCACCACGTATTCATCCAACAGCGCCGAGCAAAAGCACCACAAAGCGAAGAGCACAGTGGGCAGGAGCGCAGACAGATCCGCTAGTCGGGCGAACACTGTACGCAGCTTCCATCATGATGGTAAGCCATCACACTTCACCTGAGCCCACTGATAACCTTCTCCTCGCAGAACTCAATAATGTCTAGCATTGTAGCATTCAGCGCCCTGCTTGTCTTATGATAAGAACTTCTTAATCTAATTCATATGAAGATTACTCAAATACATCTATGAGAATCTTTATTAGCTACAATATACACACAAGGTGGAAAAAATCAATAAAAAAAATATTATGGAAAATCTTTTTTTTTCTTTCTTTCTTTTTTTTTTTTTTTTAATCAAAACAGCACTTAAATACCTTGAACTTTGTGTGGGAGTCTTACTAAATTTCGAGATCTAATTTTGGGCTTTAGTCTTATGAGCAACAGGTTATTCTGTGCCAGTAAGTATAAACATACCCTCTGGAAAGTAACTAAAATGATTCATAGTCCATGCCATCCAATTCAACTTGTGCAACATTGAATCATGAAGTTTACTTACAAATAGGTTTGTGACTAAGAATGCATCACCTGGTTTAATTACATGAGTGTACTCTGAGTATATTTTAATCTCTTCCAGAATCTACAGAGGAGCTCACGTCACATCACAGTGGAAAGACGACTCAAAGGTTCCTCTTTAATCTAAGCTCCATCCCAGGAGAGGAGTTTGTCACATCAGCAGAGCTGAGGATTTACAGGGAGCAGGTACTGATGACGAACAGTAGCGGCAACAGCAGTGCAGGGTACCATCGCATTAACATCCATGAGATCATCAAGCCTGCACTTCCTCTTAAAGAGCCCATCACAAGACTTCTAGACACCAGACTGGTTCAGCACGGCCTGAGCAAGTGGGAGAGCTTTGATGTTAGTCCCGCTGTCTTGCGGTGGACCATGGAGGGTAACGCCAACCATGGCTTTGTGGTGGAGGTGGTTCACCCAGGCGACGCAGAAGGAGACTACAAGAGACATGTCAGAGTCAGCAGGTCGCTGCATGACAGCACAGACTCATGGCCTCAGATGAGGCCGCTGCTGGTGACGTTCAGCCACGATGGCAAAGGACACGTGCTCCACTCTCGGGAAAAACGGCAAGCACGAGCCAACAAGCCAAAGAAGAAACACAAAGCCAACTGCAGGAGGCACTCGCTCTATGTGGACTTCAGCGACGTAGGCTGGAATGACTGGATAGTGGCTCCACCAGGCTACCATGCCTTTTACTGCCAGGGAGAGTGTCCTTTCCCTCTGGCAGACCACCTAAACTCCACTAACCATGCCATTGTACAGACACTGGTCAACTCAGTGAATAGTAACATTCCCAAGGCATGCTGTGTGCCCACAGACCTGAGCCCCATTTCCCTGCTCTATTTAGACGAGTATGAGCGAGTGATTCTGAAAAACTACCAGGACATGGTGGTGGAAGGCTGTGGGTGCCGCTGAAGCACACAGACACTACAACACACTTTTGCAAAGACACTTTGTTTCCTAATACTACCCTTTATTTATGCTAAGTACGTTTTTTTTAAGGATAAAAACACATATTTTGGAAAAAAATATATATATAAATCTATATTTATGTCCACTAATGGGAAAATAAATATTTTAATTGGAGTTCAACTAATGTATTTTATGATGTACATTTCAATTAGTTTAAAGTCGATTTACACACATGAAGTATACTGGTCAGATTTTGTATTTATTTCTATTGTAACCACTTTTAGTGAATAGGTTATATCTATTTATGTGTAATCAGGAAGACAAGAAAGATAGATTTGTAAAAAAAATGTTAAAACACCTTAGATGGATTTAAGTGTCTCCTTCAATTTCTAGACTGAAAAGCAAGACTTGGGCTATTTTGTGCAGAGCTGCTAAAGCCTGAAAGTGTTAAAAATGTGTTGCAATTTCAGTTCCATCCACACTATAGGGTCAAATGGAGTACAGAATATATTCGATCAAAACAAAACCATATAGAGCATTGGGCCTTTCTTAAGTAATAAGCATTGGTGAATGTGAATGCACTTATTTAGAAGCAATGTGACAGGTAGTTGACACTGAATCCTCAGGAACTTTGTTGGTATGCGTGAGATTCACACTATGAGTCTATGAAATCTACCTACAATATAGCCTTAAACACAACTGCTAACTATGTTCTTTTTGTCCCGATGCTTTAGTTCCTTAAAGGTTATTTCATTACCCTTCTAACACCTTGTCAAGTCTCCTTAACTGAATATGTCTTGTTCACCAGATGGCATAATACTTATTCTAATGCCCCTACACTGTCAATAACTCTGTTATACAAAAGGGGATGTTGTTGAAGAAGTCAGCTTCTTTGTCATTTACATGTCCAAAAAGAGTACATAATACAACTCCATGCTGCTAGACAAATATTATGCTATAACAATTAACTCTCTGTTTTGTCTTTCTCATTTGGGGTTTTAAATGTTTATAAAAATCGGCCAAACCTCTTAATGTTCACTTACTTGAACTCAAATGTCAAAGATGTATAAGGAAAGAAATAAACAGTTCTTGTCTAGGAGTCTTTAACAAGATTTATTGGTGTTCAACACCAGTAAGGGTCGATAAAACTATTCTGGAACATTTTTCTTATTGTTAACCTGCATTTAGCTCTGATCTCCACCTACTTTGCATTAACTGGGCAATGTAAATTCATGACCTGGGGTATGGAATGACTCCTGCCCTCCACACTGAATGAAATAACCAATGTGAAAGGTAACAGAACAAAAGCTTTATAAGCTTACAGCTAGGTTAAATGTCAGTGGGATTACAGCTCCACTTCTCTGTGGATCATAAAATGAGGTCTGTGGGAAGTCCTCTTTTTATCTCTTTTTACGGCTTTTGTTAAAATGGAACATGCTCCGCTTGGTTGATAAAATGTCTTGACATATGAGTGTTTGAAAAAAAAAAAGAAAGATGTCCAAAGTTCATTAGAGGGTCAGTAACTATGTGGTTTCAGACAGTTTCGCTGAGTCTTAAACACTCTTTTTCTTTCAAAGTAAGAGTGTATGGTTTGCAGATGTGAGAAACTGATACACCCTACCTGTCAAGGTGAACTCGTAGTGTAGTGCATCGGACCATCCTCACTAGCACAGCAATAAACTATCGATGTGTCAAAGTGATGGGGTAACGTTATTTATCAATCCAGATGTGTTGTAAAATATTCGATAGTTCTCTTTGCATGGTTGTCGTGATGCCCATAATTTCTGTGTGATCCAGAGATAAGGTGAAGTCTTCCGGCCATGTTTAATGTTTGAGATAAGAGCACAGGAACTTCCGAGCTACTGCTCCAAAGAGCATTCATCTGATCTAATGGCATAACAGATAATCACCAGCTTTGTTTGGTTCTAGTTCAAAATTTGATAAAAAAAAATGTTCTGCTTCTCATGCAATGATATTGCCTTGACTAGCTACATAGTATTCCAAAAATTTGTTTTCAAAGTTCCTATAAATTGTTAATGCGTGCTCGTTTCTCTGCTTGGCTAATGGACTATTGGGTTTTCATTAAAAACCTCATTGTTTCCTTAACCATTTGTCAATTCTTCTGTTTAAAAAAATTAATAAATAAAAAAATTATATATATATATATATATATATATATATATATATATATATATATATATATATATATATATGAAATATCTGGCATGCAGGATGGAATGCTCAAATGCTCATTCAGGACTGCACATGTGCACACTACACTGCCTTTGCTCGAGCTCCAGCAGGGCTTGATTTCGGGCAAAAGAGTTTGATGGAGGGAATTTGTCCTGAAGCCTCTCATTTAGCTCATAACCATGAACCAGGATCTCATCTGGACTGCATTTGCACTATAGGGGCCTGACCACAGCGCAAGGAAATCATAGACCCAAAATTGCTGCGCTGCAGAGTCAGTGGCCAAACGCTGGTATTTTTATTTACTTCAGGAGGCAACAAGTTAATTTATACGCATGCAAACATTTAACTCCGAATACAGCTCACAAAAGCAGCAGCAGAAAATGTGTTCTTGCCTGTGAGGGCATTTGGGTCTTGCTAGTTTAATTGTTTGTTTTCATTGCTTAAGTGCATAAACTGTGCATGAGCCAGTGAGTGTGGAAACTCCTCTCTCATGCTACATTACAGCCTCTTGCAATAGCCTTTTGCCTTACTTCACTGAAGCAAAGCACAGACTTCGGCACAGCTGCGCTTTAAGTAGGAAAGATAGTCATTTCAGTTTTATTGGCCATATAAATGTTATAGATCTGTTACGCTATTCAATAATTAATCCTGTTGTGCGCTTACAAAAGCAAACATCCTATGAGTGTTTATTATAAAGGTTAGAATGAATTCCAAAATTGTAATATTATAGCCTTCGGATGTGACCGTCAAAGCCCGTGAATGAACAGGATGAGCCTTTCTGCATCTTAAACAATTTTTGGCCAGTCATTCACAATCATTTTGTACTGTGCAAGTTCTTTTTTTAGAGGAAGCTTTCAATGATCCTTGTTTACATTCCAGTGGTTGCAGCAAGGTTGTTGGTTTGCTAAGCAGCGTCTCCAGGTGCAGAGAGATTGCCGAGGTAATTACAAAGGAAATTCCCTGACCACAGTGACAGTACCTCTATGACGAGCTCTTACTGTGTCATTTACCTATTCTCCCACATAAGCCCTCAAATACCATCCTTCACATGAGTCAAAGCCTCTTGTGAAGATGCGTGTTTGCTCGCTGAACACGCCCTAGGACTGGGCTACTGGAAGCAACATTGCTGCAGATTGAGGTGAGTAATGATAGGATTCTTTAAATGAATTTGGAAAAAAGAGAATAAAAACAGCCAAAAAGAAAATCACAGATATATTGTATAGAAGCAAATCAACCACCAAGAATTTGGAGATTCCACTACGTGGTCATATGTGAGAAGGTTGAATATGTTCTTTGGCATGAAAAGAGAAACAGTGACAAAAGGATATTATTTTATTTTATATGATTTTATTTATGCATTCCTGGCTCAGGAAACATATTAGGAAATCCATAGATACTATAGTGTGTATGGTATATTGAGCCTGTGATGCCACTGTTTCTTTCCATCCGGCCCTCTTAGACTACTTCAATGCTTTAAATTACAACTTTCAGGTTTTATCTTAGGGATCACATTTCATTACAGTGTGTTGCAATAAATTTAGCAAAGTCTTCAGCATCTGTAATATATTGTTCACAAAATAACAGATTATTTCACTCGTTACCCTGAAATATAGTACCTGTCATTAAAATCAGACCTTTATTTCATAGCATGCTGCGTACAATGCCTGGGGAAAACAACAATTTGTAAAACGAAAGTGAACAGAATTCATCACCATGGTAACATATTGCAAGGGGGAAAAATACTGCATGTGTCCTTTTTCTGTCCTTTGACTACTTCACCTTTTTAAGTAAACTGTCACATCTCCTATATCATTTATTCCAGTAGAAAATATGATGTCACTAGGCAGCCATGGGAACATTGAAGACAGTGACTTTGTGATGATTGAAAAAAAAAAAAAAAAAGACAGGAAAAAAAGGTTCAGACAAAGCCTTTGCCTGCCACCAAGAACGTTCCTGCCCCCAGAGCTCCAACAGCGTAGGCCTCGGCACAAGGCTAGCAACAGGAGTTCTTCAACAAAACATTCTCCTCAGGCTCAGCTGCATCTGCACATGATGCTACAGAGCTGTAATTTCATGTGCCGCTGGCTGTATCCGTGAAGATTTATTTTGTGTAAATACATGCTTTACTTCCTCCAGATCCCACCAGCAGATGGCAACCATTAGTCCATCTCACTTTAAACAAAATACGGGCTGATATAAATACTTTGCTGACCACTTCAACGTGTGTGATCAGACTTCTGTCTGCAGGCCATTGCTCCAATTGAATAAGAAGCAAGTACTGCATGTAGGGAGTGGCTGAAAATAGCTTAAAGTGTAGCCTAGCTAAGCTCTTTGCATGCTATGGCTGATGTGCTACAGGGATTTCCTTGTGTCAAAAGGGTATACAGTTAGGAAGTGTGGAGATTTCCTTTGTACAGTGCTTTTTGATTTTTTCATTTTCTGTTTGGTTAATTAAACATGATTCAAATTATGGAGTAAAAATGTCTTTGTTGTGTGTGTGTGTGTGTGTGTGTGTGTGTGTGTGTGTGTGTGTGTGTGTGTGTGTGTGTGTGTGTGTGTGTGTGTGTTTTATATTTTATGTGTAAAAACTAATAATGGACATTATTTTGTTCCAAAATGTCATCTAAGCAATTTTTTTTTTAGTGCAGGGGGAAATATGAGGCTATGAAGCAATAAAACAAAGCATGTATGCATATATGATATGGGCTTACACAGCTATAGCTGAATCTACGGATGTGATATTATCCCGTACATAATTACTCACTCACTCACTCACTCACTCACTCACTCACTCATCATCTATACCGCTTAATCCTGTATTCAGGGTCACGGGGGGCCTGGAGCCTATCCCAGGAGACTTAGGGCACATGGCAGGGTACACCCTGGACAGGGTGCCAATCCATGGCAGGGCAGTACATAATTACTTTCTGAGCAAATCTTTTTTTGTTAATGCTTCACTATTGTAGGACAATCCTTTTGGTGCAGATAAGCAGAATAGCCATCAAACAAAATCAAAAGTACGCCACCATTGAAATCCAACCTGGCTCCAAAAAACAATATCTGGTGCAATTACCGCATTGACCTCAAAGTACAATACATTGTAATATAAGTACAACACATTGTAATATAACACATAAAAAGGACCAAATTCAGCAAGTTAAAAGTAACCCAAAAGTAGCTCAGACACAGTAACCTTAGAGACAAGAGGGTGTTTCAAACACAAACTGTCATTTAATTATAGTGCAGAGAAGATGTGAGAGAATGACTCAAAACAGACTCACTGGTATTATATTTTATTATTTTGGTCCTTTAATCATGGAGATAGGACAAATTAGGTGTGCCTTTGAATTTTTTTCAAGTTGTATTATTCTTTTAGAAATTCTGTCAATTTTCAATAATTATATTTCAGACACCCTGAAAAACCACTAATAAATGAAAAAAAAAAGACAAAAAATTAAGTATCATCAGACATTCATTTATGACATCATCAGTGAAAGCTGTAGGTAAATTAAAAGCTGTGGTTCTCTAACTGCCCCTAAAACAAACTGCCAGTATTTATGCTACATAAAATTTCACAAAATACAGGGATAGCAAAAAATGTAGACCACTGTGGCCCTGAGGGTGATTTGAGAATCTGCCTTTAACAGATTAAGCTCATATAGAATAAGCTTTATTTAGCTTCCTCTTAATTATGTTTCCATGACAGAATAGTATTAAATACTGTAAAATAATGTGCTAAAATATTAATGATATTAAAGTCATTATGCTAATTTAAACAGCATCACACTTTTTATCTATATTAAAACAATCAATTAAATGAAATAATAATAAAAAATCTATATTAAAACAATCAATTAAATGAAATAATAATAAAAAAAATAAGTGAAGCTAATAGTGAAATTAAATGGATTTCTAAGCGGGAAGGACACCCACTGTACACTCCAACAACCATGGACACTTTACATCAATCAGAAATAACATTAAAAAACATTAAGCAGACTACTGGGTTGATTTTCCTTGTGCCACCTGAACAGGTCTGGCCCCTCAGGGCACGACTCGACATGATTGTGATTGTGCTGTGTGGTCTGGCAATGGGACGTTAGCAGCAGAACCTTTGGGTGTCATGGGTTGAGCATTGAGGCCTATGTGCATTAACTTTTTGCAGCATTTTGTGGTGCATCTGTGGGATTGGACCAGGCAGTCCTGGGTGACCATGATCCTGTCACCAAATTACTGGTATATAGTTGATGATCAGTGTCACCTGTCTGTGCTGACAGTGTTGTGGCTAACCAGTGTATGTCTTTTATACACATATAAATGTAAGTGTATTTTATATTCCAAATATAAAAAATTTGAAATTGTACAAAGCCATTGGAGTGATCAATATCTGCTTCAGATATGTTTATAAATTGCAAAGAGAATACTACATCAAAATGACACTAAAATCCGACTAAACACTAACAAAGCGTTATCATATTATCATATCACAATGTTTCTTTATTGATAGTGGCTCATGATCATAAATCGGATTAGCTGGAGTTGTCATTTATAATCATATACCTCAAACTCAAGAAGCGATCACACATGGCTACTATCTAATTAATTAGAACTAGTTTATCTAGTTAATTAGAAAGTGAGTTTCTTGTGAGTAAACCGTGTTCAGTACGGTGGTAGTGCCCAATGTTGGCATTAAACAATGTTACCAGGTTTCAGAGAACAAATACCTTTTTTTCCAAATACCATCTCAAAAACCACACAAAAGACCTGAAAATTTCCACAATTCATGCTTTAGAAAAGGCAGTTTTTTTTAGTTTATGCATCCCATAATCCTAATTTCCTTCCTGAAATCTTTACAATATTTTAAATAGTCTTTTGTACTTTTTATCTTTTATGCCAGGGCTACTTTGAACAAAGGTGCAGGCTCTTTGTTGGTACATTAAATATGAAGGCAGCAGCAAGGGGACGTCTTTTTCTTACAAAGCCCCTGGTTATAGAGCAAATGGTTATATGCTTGGATCCTGTCACCTCCCACTCTCACATGTTCACTCAGGTTTGTTGATGGTTGCTGGCTGCTTTATGTCCTAAAGTGCCCTCTTGTCTGTGTTACCTTCTGTGTTAACTCTCCCTCTTAGTTATGCTGCCCATGCATGCATGCTGCACCCAATGTACATCATACTAAATCATTACAAGAGAACACCTAATAACCTGTGTTAATCCCTGCCCTATGTCAAGCTACCCATCTTTCTTCTGTGATACACTACCTGTGTTCCTAAATCATTCTGCCATCCAGAACCTGTATAATCCAACCACACTCCTGCCTGGGTCTTCGTTCACCTGAAAACCATTCACCACTGCTGAAGATGGCCCTGCATGAATAACATATAGATGACCATGGGTTAACTATGGATATTGCACCAGACACCCTTAAAATGGCTGTAAATGTGCTTTCTTGGACAGTATAATGTCAGCAGTTGCTAAGAAAGGGTTACATTCGTATCTCCATCACTCCAATTTGATATCAGTAAAATGACAAGATTCTAAGATTGTTAAAATTAACAGTCTTAGCCATCAAACAAAATGAGCATCATATACTTTAGTTAATTTGAACTATCTTAGAACTGTTTGACTTCAACAAGCCAGATGAGTAAAGGCTCCCTTTAATGCAACGTTCATTCCTATTGTTGCTTCAGGAAGATTTTCCTTGCTGCTTTTGGTAATGGCTCGGTCATTAGCAATATACTTACCTCTTCTATCCAGATTTTTGTAAAGCTGCTTTATGACAATGTACTGAATAAAATTGAATTGAATTAAAATGAAATGGTCTTTGACCATTAGAGTCTACTTTTAAAACATGATTTTTTAAAAACTTTTTTATTCTAACATATTAATTGTTTACCTTTTACAGAGTGATTTTAATTAATTATTACAGGTTCTCTAGGACTCTTGTCCTGATCTACAGCCACTGGCTGCTTTGAAAAGGCTTTATTATTAGCCAGTGGTGGCAGGGATGTCAGGCTCTCAGCTGTGCGTTCAGCAACAGTGTGAGACTCACAGCTGGAGGTGACTCTGGGAAGAATGTTAGCACGGTCCACCCTCTTTTTGTGCCCTATTACACTAAGTCCGGAGGCACACCAAGGGAGTGCACAGGATCAGTTTCCCTTATTGCTGTTACACACTTTTCAACAGCTACCCACTCCTTCCTCTGCTGGGAACAATATAGAAGTGCGTGAAGGTGAACCAATACTATTATGTGTTTAAGAGCTACTGAAGCATTTATTTGGGGTTTAAGTGTAAAACACACGTGAATAGGTCAGTAGAAAGTAGGTACAGTATAAAATTTAGCATGTTAATACAGTAGCAACTCGATTGCTCATATGGCAGATTGTTTTTTTCTTTCAGTACAAGAAATATCTGCAAAGTTTACCTATTTATGTCAAGAGTTTTTACATTTATTATTTTTTTAAAAATCCGTTGACAGGATAGCCGTTTATGTTAGCTAGTTCTCTGGAGCATATTGAATTTTAGATCTATAATTCATTCTTGATCAGGAGCATGTCACTTTATTACACTCATTTTGTTTAAACTCTGAAAAATAAAAACTTTTGGAGTCAGTCAATCTTTTTGTCCTTAGCTAAGGAAGTCGTAATAATTCTAAATGCTTTAGGTTTCTTTTCTCTGGGGCGTTTTAACAGCACACTTGAGTGACTTATGGAGAGTCCATCTGGGCCCACTGTTTTATTAGCTTTTACTTGGCTCATTTAATTACATCAGCCTGATGAGACAACCTTGGCTACGGGAATCAGAGAGGACTGTTTAGTATTTAGTATTTGCATTGCTAGTTACATTACTAGATAATAAATGATATATTTTGTAATTAGGTGAAATCCACATGCCTGTCATTTTGTAAACCTACTGTAGATGTTTAAAGGCATGACTAATAAGAAATTTTTGTCACACAGTGAAATAAATAATTGGACATTTAATGTAATCAGAACGCTGTGTTCTACCATGTTTTCCACAGACAAGTGAAGCACATCACATCCCGAGCTGAATATTAGTAATGTTCTTTGTGTTTCCAAATGTTTATGTCTGAACAGTAACACTGTTTTTAAGTATTTAATGTTTTCATTTGATTCTGCTAAAACTCATTCATATACATAAAAAAGCAGACACAGACCATGTACAAACTCAAAGAAGTCCCACTAAAATTCAGTTAGCATTTTAAAGGAATCCATTCTCAAAATCAGGGACAATTCTATTCCTTGCGCAGCTATATACTGTACATTCACATGCTTTTATACGTGTAGGAACAGAAACTGTCAGTGTGTTATTACCACAAAAGTTTAATACTGCAAAGTAAAATGCCCCTTTCCCTGGTACGTTTTCAGAACCAGCCCACAAGAAAATTCATGGTTTTACAGGTTTAAGAATAAGCTGATTTATTCAGCTGAAAGGATTTTTATATCAGCTGAACAAATCCAATCAGTCAGCGTTAGGGCCACTTCATTCTTGAGATCTGGAGACCACTGAGAACTTTGTGCTAGATTGAAAAGCATTAAGGCTGACGTACAATGCGTTCGTCATGCTTGATTCAATTTCTAAACTGATTCTGCCAAAGGACCTGATCATTAATTAAAGGTTAATTAGGTTTGGATTCAGACCTGGGATTGCTCCAAATAATTCATTTAAGCAATGTCATACAGGACAGAGCGCTGGTGCACTGAATATCAGCATGGCTGTGATATCCAGTACAACAGCATGACCTCAAGTATGATATTACTTTTATCAAACAGTTACACAAACAATTTATTATCAAGATCATAATTTGTTTGTTTATTTAACCAGTTATTTTGGTCCACCGACATGCTGTATATGCTTCCGCGCCTGGCGGAATTAACTAACTGCAACTGACAGTTAGTGTAATTAGTATTAGTGAAATTAGTTTTCTAATTATTATTGGTATTATGTAACCAAAAGGTTAAGAGAATAAACCATGGATATGAATGCTTTATAGTTCCACTTATTCAGCTTATTCACTTATTTAACTTCTGGGTTTCCAGGGTTTGAACCCCCATTTGCCATTACATAGAAAGCTAGTGCGCTATGTAGGGTGTAAGTAGTGACTTTTGATCAAGGGTGAGCAAGGAATTTAGGATTCAGCCTTTTGTTAGATGTAAGTTTTCATTAACTAAGTTTGTAGTTTGCATTAGCTATAAACAGAAGAAACGAAGATGGTTTGGAGGCAGTTCGGAACAACTTCAAAGTCATTACCAAAGAGTCAAAGTGTTGTTTAAGACGACATAGCGTTATCAGACGTGTTTTCTTGTTCATCCTTGACTGGTTTTGAATCTGGGTTTTGGCATGCAGCTGCTCTCCCCTCTTTCCAGTACTGCGTGGTGATACAGTACATATAATTAAACACCCAGTGATGTTATGCTCTCTTATCAGCCTTTATAGAATGAGTTTAATGAGAGTCAGAACTAACTGATGTGTAATTCAATCTAGGTTTAGAACATTATGATTTTAGAAAACTCTTGTGTTTAACAAATAAAGAAAACACAATAAAGTCTTCACTGTGTTTTAAGCCTTTCGTTAAGACTTATGATATTAAGTAAGTTAACTCTGATATTTGCTGACAGTTGCAAACTACTCATATCCATGACTCTTATCACTAGAATATCCAGAAGAGTTGAAACGCTCATTTTGGACTGCGCATGTGTGTTTGTGTGTAAATGTTCCATTTCCTACTTGCTGTAGCTTAGTAGTGATGATGTGGTTGCCTTTTCCATCAAAGAGAGAGATAGAAAGAAAGAAAGTGAGTCAAATAGGAGAAGATTATATGTCTTTGTAGTCAATGCATGACATAACCTTTTTAATTTAGAATATACCAAGGTCATAGGCTTCCTATAATAACTTGGAAGTAACCAAAGACAAACAGAAACCTTTAATCTGACTTTCAAAAATAGGGCGCGGGCTGATCAGTCACCTTGCCAAGTGGGCACAGTTTCTGGGTCCGCACGGTCGTATGCTAAACACGCTTGGCCACATGAAAGCAGGGCCAATGTGGGCTTCTGCAGCACAATGAGGGATCTGCAGCATGCACGTCTGAAACGCCTTTAATAGAGGCAGCGTGTGTGAGCTTGTCCCCACATGTCCCTGCTCCACACGACCACACTCACCACCACATCATTCTGCAGAGCCTACACAAGTACTGAACGCAGCACAGAAAATGTTCAGTGCTGACTGGACACAAGACAAATGTCACTGTCATTGAATGACAAGATTGCTCCACCGGGGTGATAATGCCACGTGGGTCTAGTCCAAAAAAGAAGCTGATCCCTATCAAAGGAAAGCAAGAGTGGGCATTGAAACAGCACTTAAAGCACTCCTTGATAACTTCATATTAATCTATATAAATTTTGTCCGGACATTAGTCAGAACTCACTCTTTCAATGATATCTTTACCTTTGATACATTGGTGGAATAGAAACCAGTCTGTATGTCTGTATGTCTGTCCAGCCGGTTGTGCCAAAGCATCATGCAAAACTGGCTATACAGAATTTAATGAAACTTTGCCAGTCCTTTAGTATTTGCCTGAAGTTAAACCTGCGCCATAAATGAAATCAAAATGTTAAGTACAAAGGACGTTATGAACAGTTATGTGCCAGATTATGTACAGTATGTCACAGCATCCGGAGCTTTTTTGGATAAAATTCTTTTTTCCTCGAGGTGAGTGTGGCTATACACATCACCCAACAGAGCCAATCAACACGATAGTTTAATGTATATATAAAAAACAAGAATGTATTATTTGACAAATTACAGAGATATGAAAGGAAAAAAAGACTGGGACATTCTGTTATTTGAAACTTTGCATATTATATACAGAGTGACTCGCAATTCAATATTTGGTTCTGCATAATCACTTGCAGATTTCTCTATATGCATGTAAGAGAACATTTCACCCACTCATTCTCTATACTGCTTATCATGTACATTGGGAACTTGCAGCCTATCCAAGGGGACTCAGGACACTAAACAGGATCCATTGCAGGGCACAAAAGCACATATACACTCCCACCCACACACACACATTCACTCACACATTGCGGGCAATTTGGAAACATCAATTAGCCTTCTTTACATGGCTTTGGACTATGGGAGGAAACCAGAGTACCCGGAGGAAACCCACAAAGCACGGTGGAGAAAAAGTAAACCTGGAGGTGTGAGGCCACAGTGCTAAAGACTGTGCCGCAGGGAACAATTGAGTATTCAGTAATAAGTGCTTTCATGCGCATTAATTCCATTTAAACCGGATTCTTTTTTTCTTTTTCGCAAAGTCCTGCATTAAGAGCAAATATAATCAGAACAACATATATAAGAGGCTTGTTGAAGTAAATGTTAAACCTGGACATCCTGGGAAAGTGTTCAAATGCAAAACTATAGGTAACAAACGTTTATACTGGATTTGGAAATAGATTTACATCATTCTACACTTCAGCGCTTAATTTTTTAAACTGTCCATAAGACAAAGACTCCAGTCATTCCCCTCAGCATATGTACAAATCTTCTGTAAATGATTTCTCCTGCCAAGAACCAGTATGTTCAGTTTGTGCTTCATCATGAGTAACTTATGATGTCATTTTGTGTGTGTTTTTTGTGTTTCTCTTACTTAGTTTTTAGAGTATGTCATTTCCTATTTGCCTCAGATTCACTGTAAGATTTTCCAAAACTCTCATTTTGCCTAACTGCATCCAGGCCTTCAAGATGTCTACTCCTCAGTCAGTCTTTTTTATCCTTTCACAAGACATGCAGTGTGAGATATGATAGGCTTCCCTCAGAGGTAAAACCATTTAGCTTAACCACTGGAAAAATACACAGGAGGAGTAGAAAGGTGTTTAAGCCCGTGTGTATTCACTATATCAACAGCTACTTCAGGAGGTTTGTGGTAAGTCAGTCACACTCAGCTTTCTGTAGGTCAAAGGAAGTGAGGTGATTTTTAAACTGACACCAAAGGATGTGTTCAAAAGATGTGGCAGTTCCTTCCGGTTAAGGTTATGGAGACGTATGTTGTATAAATAGAAGGTACGAAATATACCACAGAACCATTCCTACTGCTATAAATATGGTATAAGAAATTTCTTGTCTGTATATTGGTCAGAACTTGCTCTTTCAATGATATCTGTAACTTTCATACATTGGAGGACCCGAAACCAGTCTCTGAAAATGTGAATATGTCTGTATATCATCTGTATGTCCGTCCAGTGGATTTTGCCACAGCATCACGCAATACGGGCTGAACAGAATTTTATGGAATTTTGCAAGTCCTTCAATATTTGCCTTACTTAAATCAAAATGTTAAGCAAGAAGGACATTATAACATTGTAGCATCTAGCACTTTTTTGAATGAATATAGCGCTTTTCCCCCCTAACCCTAACCCTGTTCTCAACCGAACCAATCAACACGATATAGACAGAGTATGCAGAAGACACAGAAATGACATAATCCTCACCAGACACAAACAAAACCGAGACTCATCATGGCTTACTTGAGAAAAAAAAAAAAAAAAAAAAAAGACCTATGAAAACTGAACCTTGATCATAATTTAAACCGTGTTGAGTTTAAACAAATGTTGAGTAGAAGGGAAATTATGAACAGTTACTGATCAGCTTATTTTTAGCATTAACTTATTAACTATTTCTACAAACTCTTTACCTGTCAACAGCGGTTACTTACGCTAGTATATGTATCATATGTTATGAGAATGCTAGCTGCATGTGTATTGGAGTTTTCCATCAATAATCCACTTTTACTGTGTTTGTTTCTATATTAAGAATTGTCATTTTTGTAACTTCATAGTATGTATAAAGCGTTATGTCGCATGTTGTTATAAGTTAAGATATCCAGCCTTATTAAAGTGATTGCTTTCGACCGTGGTTAATTATTTTTAATGAGTGTCCTTTCAAGAGTTGATCAGTGTTCTAGACACTTGTGAAATGACACAGGCGCACAGGCAAATCTTTGTCTGTCCGCAGTGCTTTCCTAAGCGTACTTAATTTGGTCCAAAGCCCTTCTAAAATGTTTATGTTCACACTGGAGGGGACAATGTGTCAGCGTGGCCCTCTGACCTCCCACTTCCTAACACACATTACCCTGTGAGAACTTGCATGCTGGACTCGCAATTAGTCCACAGGTCAACGCTTGGAGCGGGCCAGGATTTCTCTTCACGAATGTACAATTTCTAAACATCCTGTTAACAAACTGATCGTGGTGATAGCAACGGCCGAGACAGCAAACATACACAAGCTCTCTTAACGGAGTGTTTGCACAAGGCATCGGACAGAAAAAGAGAAGCGCAGAGTGGGATTTAATGTCATTCTAAAAATATTTACAAATCAATGACAAATAAATATCAACGTTAAAATTTTTACAGTACTTTTTAAGCTAAATTGCATTTTTCTTCTTCTTCCTTCTTCAGCCGGAAGAAGATAAGGACACACTACACTACACTACACAAGGGCTATGCAGAGGAAAATACCAGATTAGCTCGATCTCTAGCATAAGCTGTGTAAACGCTTTACAGTTTAGTGCCAGTTGTAAACCCTCTTATCTCGCCGTCCAATCAGGAATAAAAGTGTTTGAAGTACATATGTGAAAACCTATCACAGTCAATCACAAAAAAGGTCGTTCCTCATGAAAACACTATAAAAGTCCTGTTTTCACAACCTGTAACACATTTAAGATACCGGGGTCGAAGTGACTATTTTCAAACGCAAATTGTCCTGAGATCTGGAAACTATTTGCACTTAATAAAGCATGAAAAGCACCTGCATCGGTTTTTTTTTTTTTTTTTAAGGAATTTTTTTTTTCTTTTAATCAAAGACATAAGGCAGTAGAGGAGTTCTATATATTGCATAAGGGCTTTGATTTAGACTTAAGCTGTGGGTGGTTGAATGACGGCCCTTACAGACCAAAATTGCACGTTGAAAGATACACACACGTGTACACGTTTGTCTTACTCTCTCTGTAAGGATGTTCCACTTCCATAATTATTAATACAGCTAATTAATGTTATGCATACACCTAAATCTAACCATGACCTCAGTAACCAAAAGGAAATATTTTGGCTTTTATAGTTTTTAATTTAAAAACGTAATTGTTTTAGAGTTTGTATTTTTTTTAAAAATCCTCATGTGGCCTTAAGTCCCCTCCAACCCCCACTACAACACACACACATTCACATACACACATGAGATTTATCCGGATATTCCGTTACTTTAAGAGCCTTGCTGTGCTGGATTTGATCTTGAACTCAAACACACAAGCATATACACTTTAAATTTAATCACAGGGCCCATGCACTGACTTTGAAACAGCTTCAAATGAAACTGGCTTCAAATCCTTCTAGACATATACAAAATAATGGAAACACCACACAGTATATCAGGATTAAAGAGCCGAACTGCCTTTGGTCTTCAGAGAAGCTTTAGGGCTGCTTTAAACATGGGTACTCACATTTTGAACAACTGCTAGCATATAGTGAACAGTTCATCAAATAAATAGACACAGGATCATGTTTGCAGCTTAAGGCTCAGTGACACAGCAGGCAGCGATGATGCATCACGGCTCCAGGGTCCCTGAGTCGATCATGAGTGTGGGGTTACTGGGATGAACTGCCATCATATTCAAGGCGTATTACTGCCCCATGCTCTGTGTTCTCAGACTAGGAAAAACAAATAATTATTGAATATTTGGGATTAACATAAAGGATAGTTTAGCATAGATTAGCAATTCATTGGACAGGTATGTGTTTATTAGCTGGCTTTCACACAAATCTCCACTTAACAGAATTCCCATAGATAGATAGATGGATGGATAGATAGATAGATTTTAGGAAATGTCCTTTAAATATATATAACAATTTCTGAACGTTATATCTGAAAATAGCTAGCTGTTCATTACTTGTCACAGCTGTAATTCTCTCTAATTGTAAATGTCCTCTAATTTCTTTGTGTAGCACAAAAACCTTTGCTTCATATTAAATATTCACTATCAATCAGACTCACTAAAATCCCATAAGTCCCAAGTTGATAAGAATATTTTGTTAATATTTGGTATCAAAACAATACAGATTTAGTGAAATTGTTCAGTAAAGCTCAGGATAAGTACAGTTTAAAAGGGGAGGTGGGGAAGACTTGCATGCCTTCCTGCATGACAACAGGCCGAGGGCACGGGGATTGTGTGAGGAGTCAAAGTGGAGCATGACAGCGGAACAGAGGAGTCGATATTTAATCAACCCCATGCCAGGGCTGCTTTTGAATATTTGATGGTGCTTTTCTTCGATGATTACCTTCCCATTACGGTATCTTGTCAACGGCTGAAGGGAGAGGTTTGAGTTGCTATTGTCCAGGATCAGCATGGCCTCAGTGTCCTCTGGAGCTCGCCTTTATTGTCGAGCTTTCAGCAGACTGCTTCCCTGTTGCCCCAACTTATTCTCTCAGCCTCACACGACCTGGTTTCTCTGACTTTATCACACCTGCCACTCATAGTATCAGTGCAAGAAAGATCCAGAACAAGCCAAGTAAATGGGATGGAAAGAGAAAGTGATAAAGAGAAATGCAAACTAAAAGAGAGAAAGCGAAGGCTCTCACCACACACACTGAGTCCTTGGTTTAATTTACTGCTCACCATGAGTAAAATGGATTAAGGCACACTGCGTTGCATAGTTAGAGAAAAGGAACTTGGCACTACACACGCAATGCCACTATAGTGTCAATGATGTTTTTTTTTTCTTTATGAACATTACATATTACATGCTGCTTAATATAAATGAAAGGTTTTGGTTTATCATATTATAGTGAAACCATCAGAATCATTTTTGGAAAGGAAATGTTGTACTGTAATTGTGATTTGAGAAGCTATTTGTTTCTAGTTACAGAAAGAACACAGATAAATTTAGTTTTAACTTTTAAAGACTGCATTATATTTTATAAAGAATAAACGCTTCCTGTCTATCAACAAAAAATGGAAACTCTAATTTAACATTAGGAATTTAACTGTGTTATTGTATTGTTCCCTTTCAAGTACATTTAAGTCTTGTGCATAGCATTTATTTACTTCTCTAAGACAGTAGCATGATATTTAGACAAAAACAAGATGATTTACAATTGACAAACAGTTTTTTTTTAAGAAACAGACAAAGCGTATTATGAGTCTAAGAGAAAATGAATATAAATTAATTATATAATGTATAATAATCTTGATATGTAATTATGTTCAATAACTACAATATGCATTTTCCTCCATAAAAATGCCCAAGTTAAATATACTGAGTGGTAATAATTCCAGTAGAATTTTGGGCCAGCCCATCACAGTTGGTGGCTTACCAGTAATCCTATACAATGCCTTGCAGCAATGGTAAGTATACTGTATAACATTTTCTTACTTGGCGATGTTACCGTTCTGCTTGGGAGGCGCAAGATCAAATTTAAGAGGTCTAGAGTGTTAATTTTTGTGTTTGGAGGTTTTTTCTAGATCAGTTCAGTGCTTTAAATGATTTAGGTGAGCGCTTCCTGAGTTGGGTAAATTTCATCACTCTGTTGAGGTATACAGTTGTAAGAACACGAAAAATGCCCTCTGTAAAGTGACTGGTTAATATAAACATTTCCGTTCATGCCAACAAAGTCCTGATCAAAGGCTGAGTGATGCAGATGATAAGATCTACTTGTGCAGGCCTCTTTGTGCCCCAGTCTGGGAGACAGAGCAGGGAGAGGGAGGATCCGAAGACACTGCCGGCTGCCTGTAAAAGGAAATATCAACCACCACTGATGTCTTTTCTGAGGAAGTACTTTTAGATGGTAATTATTGGCTGTGCCTCAGCCCTTCCTGTTTGATGAGCCACTGCACAAAATGACCCATACGAATAATTTCCTAGATGTAAACTGTTTATGTAAGTCCTGTATACTCAGGGGAGAAGGAATTTACAGAGACTTTTGGACTTGGATGCTGGACATTGTGTTTTAAGAGCAAATCAAGTGGCAGCTGGTGTTCAGAAGTTTAAGTCGTTATCTGCCTCTTCCCAGGGAGGTCTGTGCAATCCTTCTAATTACATCACCCAAACTACAATAAATAATCCACTGCCTGGTTAAAAAAGTAACTATTCAGGAGGGTCAATTTATTGGCCCTCATTAAGCAAAGAAAATTAAAGGAGATTTGAAATGACTGAAATTGGGCTAAGAGCTGCCCGATGAATTGTTAAAAGCTGGATGAAACTGAACTGAAGCTAAAAAAAAAAGAAAAACCACTGTAAGGAGAAATCACAGGAATGGGACTAAAGAGCTTTGTGGCCATAAGAAAGCCACTTGTTCATGTTTGCTATGGAGGATGAAGAGCAACGGATAAAAGTCATGTAGTCTGAAATTTAGATTGGCCCTATACCAGAGTGATGGGTGCGTCAGGGTAAGAAGGGAAGCACATGCAAATCATCCATCATGCATAGTACACACTGTACAAGCCAGGGGAGGCAGTGTTATGATTTGGGGTTGCTTCAGTTGGTCAGGTCTAGACTCAGCAACATTATAAAATGAAGTCAGTTGATTATCTGAATGTACCGAATGACCAGGTTGTCACATCTGAGCTTTATTTTCTCTCCTAATGACACACGCACCTTCCAGGATTTTTGAATTGTAAAAAAGTGGCTCTGTGAATTTTTTTGAGATTTCATTTTTATGAATGTTCAACAACGCTACTAGTCACATGTAGTGTTGTTGAACATCAATTAAACAAGCTAGATCTCATTATCACTTAAATTATAGCAGCTGTAAACTTTTGTTCCCTCACCAGCTTCTCTTTGGCCTCTCTTTTGAAGTTTATTAGACAAATAAATGCAGCTTGTTATATTACAGAGAAACTAAAAAGTTTAGCTTCTCCATCCTGAAGACTATCCTGGAAATATTCACACAGGAGACTTCATTCATTATTAATATCCTTAAAAAAAATCTACATATAAAAAAATCTAAATTTTTCTTGTTTTTAAGCTCTTACCTATTATACAAGTTTTTGTATAATTTATAATAATAGAATAATGCCATTAATGATGTATTTAAAATGGCACCTAATACTACAGTACAAACCCCATAATACAAACCCTTTAATTGCACTGGCAGAGTCATGCTCTTATAAAAAAAAAAAAAAAAAAAATGCTGAATTATTAATCCAACACACTCTGACCAATCAGAATGTAGAACTACAGCAGTGCTGTGGTATAAATGTAGCTAGCCACCAACTAAAAGCATGTGTCCATTAGTGACACCAAAACACGGTTTAATCTGTACTCAGTTAAGGAAAATTATCAATGGGTTTTTTTCGGTAAACACATAACATGCCATTAAGCATTTGCATCTGCTTCAGATGTAATCGTTCTGGCAAACTCCTAAATTGGCAGCCTTGCAACTTCTGTGTTCAATGACATGGTGTTTCAATCTAGTCTCAAACGGTTAACGATGCTGCATGCTCTATAATTTAATCAGCTAAATCCAAACATAGCAGAATGCTTCCATCTTGAGTCTGAACAAAGAGAAGCAAACATAAAGCAGAGAATGGAAACAACACTAATCGCTAAGGCGATTAAAAGTTCTGAAAGAACGCTGGCAGAGATGAATATGAAACACTCTGAATGAAGACATGAAAAGTAGAGATGATTTTTGGGTAAGTATTCAAATGCATCATGACAAATACTCCATCCACAGCAATGAGAGCTGGCATTTGGGCTGCATTTTTGTGTGCCATCAGGTGTATGATGTATCCCCTTTCCTGTCGCAAAAGGGCAGACTGAAACCAGAGACACATGACCCCTGACACCCCCGAATATAACCATGACACCATTGTTCACATAATATTCACCTGTAACTTGCTACTGTCAGGAACAATGACAATTAGGCATTAGGAAGGATTATATATATATATATATTGTTGTGCTTAGCTGTAATTTTTCCAGCTGAGCCTGGTGCTGTGGTATTTATCTTTGTTGCTAAAATATTTATGCGTTGTTTTTTACAGTGTGTTCTTGCTGCAGGATAGATATAACCAGGTGGATATTAACAATGCCAGGAATGCTAGTGAAGAAAAATAGTGCTTGAAGATCCATTTCTGTTCTTCTTAGGCTAGCTAGCTTAAAGATATTTTTTCGCATGCTAATATATTTGTATGCTAATATCTTAACATGGTATGAATTATACGTTGGACAACTACATAATGTTTTGAACAAAAACCCCCGCACTCTTGTTAGACCAGTTAAATCATTTTAGTTTAACAGTTGTGTGTGTGGTTTTTTTGTGTGTGTGTGTGTGTGTGTGTGTGTGTGTGTGTGTGTGTGTGTGTGTAGATGTGTTTTGAATTTGTTTGTGATACTGTGGTTTTCATTTTATTGTTTCCTGCTTTAAAAAAATCATTTGACTTACAGTCTTATCACTTTGGAAAATGTAAGTAGATTTGTTCTGAAAATATTACTTACTAATGTTTAATCCTGAGACCTTGTAATAAGTACATTTATCTGTGTGAATAGTGAATTTTCCAACCTAGCATCGAGCTAATGCACCTACCCGTAGCCCTTCTGTACTTACTGCAATGGATAAAATGGGCACCATAGTTGAAATCCTTAAGTGACTCAAGTGTACTTATGTAAAAACAGATAAAGGACGTCACTGATGATGCATTACTGAATTCAGCTGAACAATCTTACTCACTCACTCTCTATTCCACTTATCCTGTTCAGGGTCACAGGAAGCCTGCAGCCTATCCCAGGGGAGTTGGGGCACAAGGCGCGGTTCACACTGAACAGGCTGCCAAATCACTGCATGGCACACAAGCACACACTTACTCACCCGCACACTACAGGGAATTTGGAAATGCCAGTCAGTCTACTCTGCATGCTTTTGGATGCAAACTCCACATATACAGAGGTAAGGTGGGAATCAAACCCTTGACCCTGGAGGTGCGAGGTCACCGTTCTAACCACAGTGCAACCATGCTGCCCGCTGAACAATTTCATTTGGAAAAACTGTGGAGAGTGGATTTATAGCGCTTTACAAATGATAAAAAAATTGACATGACTAAAATACTTTTAACATAACATTTGGCATTTATACCTGTTAACGCCCTTGTTATTTGAAGAAATTATGCACAAAATGTTCTCTATCTATTTGTAATATTTTGCAAATACTTTTTTAAATGTCATGACAATATTTGGCTCTCAAATATTACTTTTTTTCAGAAATCGACACAGGGTCAAAAGTATATACACCCACTTATTATTGTTAATTTAGTGGTTCTTAATGTCATGAAATGACTTTTAATTTGCCACGCCCAAAGCATTTCAACTTCCTGTTAGTGATCATGACCAATTATAATTGGTAACTTTTCTGTGCCAAAACCAAAAGGGTTTGTTTGACAGCACTCATTGGATATATATACTGTACTAGGGGTGCTTCGTGTGTGTAAATGCAATGTTCTCTTCTGCACCCTACCAAAAACAATACATTTGTGCTCAAACTTTTTATCCTCAGGCTCAGACAACATTTGTAAAGACACCTGTGTTGCTGAGGAGGACAGCTCCTCATCCTGGCCAGTGCCAGAGGGTGCTCCAAAATATTTTAGAAGTGCCCTGAATTTGCATTGAAATACAGAATTTTAGTCCAACACCCAAATACATTTGTTGCACAATTAAATAATTAAATGTCATTATGCACAATGGTGTAGGGGTTAGCACTGGGGCCTCCACGGTCAAGTTCCATCTTGGGCCTGTGTGCTTGGAGTTTGCATGTTCTCTGGTTTTCTCCCACAGTCCAAAGACATTGAGATTACACTAATAGCCATTTACAATTTGCCCATAGTGAGAGTGTGAGTGTGTGTGTTTGTGTGCCCTGTAGTGGCCTATAGAGATGTATAGAGAATTAATAAGTGAGTAATTATGCAAAAATCAACAAAATTTCTGAACAACAACCAAATTACCCATATAAACCTACTTGACTGATTCTAGGAACAGGCATAGCAAAATCACAAACGATAAAAATATAGATGCATATACAGCATGACAGTTAGCCTACCGAACTGGAAATGTCTCGGACTGACCTCTAATCAATAGAATCACAAAATCACAAAAAAAAAACTGCTTAGTCAAAATCCATGGATTTAATTTGATCTTCTTTAGTTGTGTGATCAACATGCAATGTGGTTGCCAAGCCATACATGAAAATGATTTCTCATGCGCAGTTCCATTGCTTGAATATGCCTGTGCCATCGGGAAGGACAACAACAACAAAAAATCGACAGCATAACTTGGTCATTCAGTACATTCAGGTCATCAGCTGACTTCATTTTATTGCCACACTATACATGATGCATCACTTCATGTACTTGCCACTTTACCCTGACACAACCATAACTCTGGTTCAATCTCAATCTCAATCAATTAACCTTACCACACAGTCCCAGGTTTCATCATATTATGCATGTAGAAGTGCTCTTTAATGATTAAACATAGCTGTGATTTTCTTCCTTTCTTTCATTTTTTTTTTTTTACAATGCAACCTCACCAACTCCTTGAGTGATCTCCATTCATGATTTTATTTTCTGACCATGTTTTATCTATGATGGTTCAGCACTATCTTTTCAGATTTTAATAATACATTTAATGTTTATTAACCCAATTCCAGTTATTTCAGATCCTTAGTTGTTGTCATTGCTTGATGCAGGTCAATAATTTGACCCCTCTGAAATGGTGACTTTTTTGGCCTGGTGCGTATGTACCTATCTACACCTAGGGGCAATTTTCCAAAGCCAATTCACCTACCAGGAACCAGAGAACCCAGATCACCTATAGGAAACCCACACAGACAGGTGGTGAAGATGTGAAATGGCAATGATACAACACTTATTCATTTAGAAGATGTTTTAATCTTATTGACTTGGGGCACACTTTGAAATTTCTTTCTATTCTAAAACACATTCAATGATAACTATGTTTCACAGGTTGAATGCTTTCCTGAAAGTCTACTGAATGGTACTTTATTAAGATCATGACTCAAACACATTCCACAAATACTACACAGGAACCTTAAAATAGCAAACAGAAAACATTTGACTTTAAATGTGAGTAGTTGAAAAATTCCAGTGTAAGTTGTTTGTGAAAGAGCAACACAATAAAATAAAGCAAACTTGTGTCAAAGGGGGAAAAAATGCATCCCTCCACAATTTACACAATGCTCAAACCACAATCTTGAGTGATTCCAGATGGAATTAAAGGTTTTAACTATAAACATGCATTTTGGATATCCTATTAAAATCATCTGTTTTGGTTAAGGTAATCTTCAGGATTTTTAGCCTGTTTAAAATATATGCATTTCAATTACCACATGACTCGAATGTACCCATCTTAATGAATTGCAGATTACATCTAAAATGTGTCCTTACTTATTGATTAAATGCTTTGTTCAGGTATCGAGGTTTTCGAAGCCATAATCTTTAAACTTATATGCTATACCAAGCACAAAAAAGTTTGTAAGAGGTTCTTTCTTTCTTTCTTTCTTTCTTTCTTTTAAATAAGAAATGTTCAGTTGATTATGTAGCCATAGACTGCACTCAAAACCACATGCCTGGAATTAAAAAGCTACACTGACCCACAGAGTGAACAATTTATCTAGTTCAGAATCCTAATGAAGTGCTTGGCATGGTGGCTCATGCTCGACGCAGGCTGCTCCAAGCCCACCTGCTGGCCATACATGTCCAAGCCTTTTGCTGGCTCCTGCTGAGGCCCAGGTGGCCCATCTGCTCCCATTCAATTGCTGCATATCTCACACTCAGCAAGCAAGATTCTGACCCAGAAACTGTCTGACTAATTATATCACATTATCAAGCCCATCCTTTTCTGCCCTTGTTTCCGTCTCGGTGGAAAGGTTGCAAAAATCCCAGCCGTCCGAATCAGAGGGTCCACATTAACCTCTGACCTCCATCTGATGTGTGTGGCTTGGAACACTCTCACACCCAGCCGTGGGCCTATTAACACATCGCTGCTAAAACACAAGCTGTTTTGACGGGCTGAAATTATCACTAAGTGACATAAAAGAATGGCCTCCATTGTGCAAGGGGAGGGAAGGGGCAGCCGGGGGTTTGCTCTCATAGGCCCAGAGCTGACATTTTGAGTAATATGAATGTTAGCCCATTCCCTCCTGGGCCCCCACCTCCATCTGAGCAAGTGCCATTTTCAGCAGGGCACTTCACCATAGAACTGAGATAATGAGAAGGCATTCACAAGAACAGCTCTAGTGGAATTACATGTTCCAGATCGGCAAACGCTAATTAAGTCGTCAATGGTGATTCCCATTCATTGCTGTCCCGAGGCTTCGCTGCATCAAGAATGTAATTAGTTTATGTTCACTGGTAAAGGTCAAAGGGTTCTAAAGAGAATGGCGAGGTTTTTTTCTTCCTTGGGATATCAGGCGAGATGCTGGGGTAATTGTTAGATGTTCCTAGCTGCAGGTGTGTGATGGACCTCATTTGGGCTTTGGCACTTACTTCTGAAACTTGCCTGAGAAGAGTGGGAAATGACAGGGCCAGTTTGTCTGGCTCACTGCTTTGCTGATCCATACTGGTTTGGATTTATATGTGAAACCTTATATGAAAAAATATAGAAATTGTTAATGGCATTGCGACAGTTTGCACTTTCAGCAAAAGTCGACTGCTTTTGTTAGAATTCCTGAAAAGTTTGTGTGAGACCTGCCTGGCTCACGTCTTACATTATAAATAGAGAATGACAAGAATTAATAGCTGCAGCTGTGGACACACATTTATTCTGTCTCTGGCGTGCTTTTTCTTATTTCTGACTTGACGATTTCCTTTAACTGGTAACTTTACACTCCTATCTTTTCCAAAGCTTTAGAAAATAATACTGTTTATTCTAATGCACATTCCTACAGATGAGTCACACCTCCATAGTAAATGCCCTCTTCGGGCATGTTGCTAATCTAATGTGAAGGGACGACCAAAGTCACAGTGGTGAGCGAACGGGAAACTGATTTTAAAGTGCTCTTAAACCTGAGATAGACCCAATGAGTAATAAATCTCGAATGGCCCCGGAAGTGGTTAATCCTGAGCTTCTGAGACACACACACTAATTAGTGAGCTCTTAGCATCAAAGGAAAAACAGCTCTTTGATTTACAAGAAAGCTCCGTTTAAACCCACATCAAGTCATGTTTCCTCGCGCTTTGCTCTGGTGTGCTTCCACAAGGCCTAAAGATCTTAATGCTTCACACAGCATGTGATGGGAGATCAGGACAATGTATATAATACTCCATGACAGAACCTCTAGAACTGATCTCAATATCTTGAAGTATCAATTTGCTACATTACATGCTATTCAGTCTTGAGTCCAATTAACAAACTAATCAAGGGCATTTTAGCAATAATATCTATTTATTTATTTATTTATTTATTTATTTAAACTGAAGTGAAGCATACAGGATACTGTATTATAGTATTATAGTTTGCACAGATAATATTAATCTGTAGTACTTTGGCAGGTCCAAAGAATTCTACCAATCAGTAAATCAGTAACCAAAATTCAAAATAATACAAAATTACAAAAAAAAAAAAAAACAAGCACTAGTCAAGAAGACCATAAGATACAATGCTAAAATGTTAAGATTTTGAGCTTGCTAGAGGTGTATGCAGGACAATAATCAATATCATTCTGTATTTCGACTTTTTATTTTTAGTACAAATTGTTTATCACTGTAATGTTTATTACAGGCCTGGTTTTATATAACATAAAATATAGCCTGAAAATACCTCATAAGATTCCTAAGCATAGCATGTAATCAAAGGATAAAATATTTACTCATAACACACCAAAAACCTTGCCTGGGCTATAATTTAACTTTCCTTTGAGAAGAAGTCTGTTCACTTCAGGCTTTTTTTCCCCCCAGAACTTTTCATCTTTTTCATCTACTTCACTTGGCTGGCACTTTTATCCAATGTGACTTATAATTCAGAGAGAATAGGTTTAGGCCTAAAAAAAAGAAAAAGCAGCCTGCCAGTTTTGGGATTTGAATTCAAGAAAGATGCCTTTCGAGCCACTATTTTGCAGGATCAGCACTTTATTATATGTATAGACATGTGAAAGCGCATTATACTTTCTGTTAAGTAAATCTCAGTTCAATGATTCTACCTCCATTGCACTAGAAAATAGACCAATTTTTGTGAATCAAACTTTTAGGAAACTCAGGCTTAACTGAAGACGTTCCTGGTGTACTATACAGTAGGTTTATTCCCAAAAGACCATTTGGCATTATCACACAACTCTAAGGACAGACAGAAGCATATCATTTCGTATGTCTCATTATGCAGTATGTCGGTCACAGTTATCCTTCTAAACACCTTTGTTCAGTAGTTTTCCTAATTAAAGTGAAACTGATGAAATATATAAAACTGACCCAAACATGGGGTCTCATGCCTCTAAGTAGTTAATTCTCATTTGAGAAGGCAAAAATAATATAAGCATCATAGAGCTAATGAACCCAGCAGCAGCACTGCATCATGGACATGACTGTGACTCTTGACGCTGTTGCTCCAGGTGCAGACTTCCGCTTCTCCAGATTTGCACCCCAATACCCAGTCTCCTCCTTCTCCCTTGTACTGCTCTAATGTAATTTACCCCCTGACTAAAATAAAATGCATGACAGGTGATAAGAACTGAAGTATGTTTTGTAGTGATGGGAAATCCCCAATCAAATACACTAGGTTTTGACACATGACGATTAATCCATCAATCAAAGTCAAATATCATTCAAAGGCTGACAACCAACATCAATGTTCGAGATCCCTAGAATCCTTAGAATTAGAAATCTTTGCTCCCTAAAGCAATTACTTCATATTTTCCCAAGACCTTTTCTCACTTTACTTCATTCAAATTCACTAGCAACTTCAAGAGCTACTTGTTTTCTAAGCCAGGATACCACCTCCATGCTGTAGTATTACAAGCTTAAATAAACCAATCACATGAGACCTGAGAACCTCTTGTTCCTGAAATGGCTCAATTTTAATGGATGAAAATACAAAGAACAGGGATTCACTTACAGCATGTCAGCATGAAGGCTTTTGTATTTGCACACATGGAAGCAGTTTCATAACTTTGCAGTCACGCAAAAATAGTCAAAGCAACGTAGTTTTAAAGTCATGCAAACTGACATATTCACATGACGTGTGTGTGTGTGTGTGTGTGTGTGTGTGTGTGTGTGTGTGTGTGTGTGTGTGTGTGTGTGTGTGTGTGTGTGTGTCCAGAATATAAAGTGTGAAAAACGTTGATGTAGAGCAGACATTTTGCCAACCACAGATATATATTTTTTCTTTTTTAAATCAAGGCACTGGACTTTTAATTACAGAAATAAACATAAAGCTTAAGTTTAGGTGAAAAACACACAATGCATAATTTGCTGATTGTTGCTATAATTAAAATTATAATTCATGAAAACGGACTTTTTTTTTTGTTTCAAATCCTTAATTCACAAATAAGTCTTTTGGCTACTTTTTTTTTCTTCCTGAATTACTATCTACACTGTTTACTGCCTACAGATAATAGGAATTAATCTTTACTGTAAGGCCAAAAGTTTGTGGACAACAGACAATCACACTCATATGAGGACGTTCCACAAGCTACTGACACAAAGTTGTAAAGAAGCAGACGAAAGTCCCTGACGATATTGCTTGCCAGGAAAGAAATCGAGAAGTTTGAGTGTCTAACACAGAGCCTTGATCTTAACCCCACTGAGCACCTTGACTGAACCCTGATCCTACCGCACTGCATCACTGACCTCAGTAATGCTGCTGTGGCTAAAAGAACACAAATCCCCACAGTTTTTTTTTTTTTTTTTGTCTTGGCTTGGCTTTGTCCCTTAGGGATCACCGCATTGGATCATTTGATCCGCTAGATCTGGTGCAGGTTTTATGCCAGATGCCCTTCCTGTAAAAACCCTCCCATTTTCTAACCAGACTTGGGATGTGGCTGCATGTGGCTAGGTTGTATGGGCCATAGGGTTAAGAGTTTTGCTACCCAACAGTGGCGACCTGGTGGCGACAGGGTCTGACCAACAACACAAAAAAACAAGACTGACCATATCATAGAGATATCATGGCTTTGTTATGGTTATTGTCATTTGAAAACAGTTCTTTGGTCAACCAGTAGTTTGTGTAATAATTATGTAATATATATGGATAAAACATACCTCTATGAAATCCATAGAAACAGCACAGTATGTATTCTGGGAAATGCCATACATCTGCCAGGACAGGTATCCCTAAAAAAGGGACAGTTTTGGGAAAACTGTCACAGGTGGCAACCAGAGTGCAATGGCTTGGCAAGCTAGCAAGGTGATAAACATGATGACATTGATAATGGTATTAAAATAGATTGGGTTGAGTAGTGAGTACAGGTGAGGGAGTAGGACACATTTCAGGACAAAACCAGCACTGCACGAGAATATAAGGTCATAAGAATAAAAGAAGGTCATGGCCGTTTGTCTGTAGAAGATGAAAGGGGCTAAAAATTATTAATAGAAGTGTGTTTTTTTCCCTACCCTACCGCCCGAAGCCAGCTTAAATCTTAAATTATGAAGTCACTGTAAATGTTAAAGCATAATTCTTTCAATTAGATCAGAAAAGATTAGATTTTATTTGTGTTAACTTTATTGTCATTTTGCAAAGTACATGTACAAAGCAAAATTAAATGCAGATAGTATGTAACCAGAAGTGCATAAGTGGCATACAGTATTTGAAATAAATAACAAATGTACATATAAAGCTATGAGGGTTATATGTACAGGGTATGGATGTCTTATGTACTGGAGGTTTATTAAGTATCAATATGTATATCCAATGTGTGTTTAAGTCAAACCCTGACTTTTCTTGTGAATGAAGGCATAAAAACAACTGACATTTTCAAGCAAAGAATGCTTATGAAACTCTTGCAAAAAGGGCAAACTTGAAGAACTTGCAGGAGAGATCCAAAATGTCAGTATATGCATGAATATATAGTACAGTATTCATTCATCCATCTTCTATACCACTTATCCTGTGTAGAGGGTCATAGGTGGCCCTCCAGGTGACAAGGCACAAGGGCACACATCCATACTCACTATGGCAATTTGGGAACACAGATTAACCTATTCTGCATGCCTTTGGACTGTGGGAGGAAACAGTAGTACCTAAAGAAAACCCACCAAGCATGGGGAGAGCATGCGTACTGCATGAACAAAGACCCAAGGTGGGAATCGAACCCTCAACCATGGGGGTGCGAGGCCACAATGCTAACCACTATGCCACTGTGACACCATAGTACTGTATATACAAAATAAATATACAGTAGTGCAAATATAGCATTTCACATTATGAACAGGGCAAAGATGTGAAATGAATAAATCGGTGCAGTATAAGTACGGATGCAATTTAGATGCACCCGATCTTCAGTTCTCGTAATTACAGTGAATCGTTATTAGAGAAAATGTTCCGGTAATGTCATTTGACTTGTTGCTGCATCCAATCTCATCTTGACCTTCTCACTGAATCTGCTATAATGTGTCTCATATGTTGAGGAAAGGTTTCTAAAAGTCACACCCACACTCTCTGATTGGACTGTCTCGACCAATTACCTTTAGAGACTCAACTCAGAGAACTGTTAATGAGAAGCAGACTGGATAGTGTGCCTAGACTGCACCTGTCAAAATCGTCCTACTTATGTGACTTTTTACTGTATTTTCCTTTCTTTTTTTTTTTTTTTTTTTTTTTTCATATGATGGCACTCAGTCACTCTGATATTCAATTCAGATCACTGGATCAATTTGCGTTTCCAGTATCACCTCTGATTAACTGGGACGGTTTCAGTGCTGAGTGGAGCATATGAATATTTCATCACTTTTCACAACTATACTGTGCGCTAGCAGTGAACCTGTCAGAGTCATTTAACGACATCCACAATGTGCTAGTTTTTACAGCTTTAAACAATTTCTAACTTTCTCTAACAGTTATTCCAGAGATGTCTTTTTAAAGCCGTTCACATTTACATGCTCTAGCTGCTGCAGATTGAGTTTTGAGATCGTGTTTTTGTCGGGGATACAAGTGCAAAATTTACAGTGTAAGCATATAAAAAAGGTCATTACAGATTGTAGATGGTTTACCTAATTGACCATCAAGTCACCGCCGCAGTGTGCTGTCTGGCTCAGTTTTGTTGTACCATTTAACATGGTTTGCTACCATGCACACGAAAATACAATAAAACAGAAATGAGTTCCGCAGTAATGGATGTCAAATGTTTTCTTCCAGTTAAAGAGCATGAACTGTTAATAAACCACACGGAGCATGCCATTAAAGCCAGCTGCCAAGACGCACAGAGCAATTCTGCAAGTCCTTTATTGGAACAGATGGGATTAATTATTCTGGAATTTGTTAAATGGAAATGAAAAGCAGTAGCAGTTGAATGGGTTGATCCGGTGAGGTGCATTACTGTACCTTTAGTTTACATCACTGCCTGCCTGTGATTGTACGTGCGCACCCTAAACCCTACCCGTCTCGTGCATCTGCTTTGTCCGAGCTGAATATTTGTGGCATGCTCCTTACTTTTCCACTTGAATTATGGTTTTATGGTGTACACAAAGCCGGCAGTGGCTGACTCAGCTCAGTTGGTTTTAAATGCCGGACTCTGCGGCCCTGTCTGAGCTCTAGTCAAAACCTTTATAAGAGGCTTTTTTTTTCTCTTTTTTTTCTTTTCCCCTTAGCGTCCACATCATTTACGGTAAATTGAAATTGTGTAATTGCTGGTATTGATGAGAGCTGTTTACTACGCTTATGTGTGGCTTTTTTATAAAACTGTTAATAGAGCAATTACTTCACATTATGAGAAATGTAAGAAAAGGCCATTATTGAGAAAAAAAAATAAATCTTTAACCCAGTCCAGGGTTCAGGCATGCTGGTGCAACAGGGCAGGCTGTTTCTCTGCCAGGCTGGCAGAGAGTTTTGTTTGTTTGGCACGAGGCTCGGGGCTGTGCAATCTGTCAGGCACATACACCTGTGTTGTAAATGCCCAGCTTTTACGTAAGAAAGACTCAGTCATGCTGTTGAGCTAAGGATGTGGCAGAGTCCCACTTTGAAGGTCGGCGTGCAGGTGCAAGGCCACTGTAATTTCTGACATTCTGAGCTTAATGGCTCTCAAATAAGGAGGTCGTCCTTCTCTCTCTCTCTCTCTCTCTCTCTCTCTCTTATTCTCTCTTTCTCTCACGTATGCACAGGTTCTTTTTAGTTCACATGAGCACGTCACTGTTTATTTTCACTGGCAAATCATTTTAATTTGGTTTAACATGAATAATCTGAATGTTTTCTTTGCTAAATACATTTCAGGCATAAAAATATAATTTCAAAGCATAGCTGCCAATAGCTAATGAATACCTATTTTATAAAACTTGATCTAAAACATATTAAGCTTTTAAATATTTTAATAAAATATGATTAAAAAATAGTCAATGTTAAAACTTTTTTTACAATTACTTTTACACTTTTACACCTTTTTACACTTAATTTTTTAAATTAAGTATTATTATTAATTTTTTCATACATAATTTAAATTTAAAAAATTCTCCATTACATTTTAACTAATTGACTAAACTAACTATTTTAAAACTATTTACTCCAATTGATCTCTTTTCTCCAATTTTATTCTAATTGTAATGATACTTTTTTTTTCTTTTTTCAAAAAGCAGCACTCTGATTTTAGGGATTCCTGCAGCTTACCTTTCCTTGTTTATATGCAGAATGATGCTAGAGCCAATGTCTACACACTTTCCTCAGTTTTTCCTTGCAGACAGTCTGCACCCGACGTTGTTTGTTGTTGTGGATACGTGTTGTGTGCTTTCCACTGAAGCGACAGTAGCCCTGCCAAACCATAACTCAGGTAATAGTTTTATGCGTCATGGCCCCAAGCTAGCATATAGGTCATGCTCAACCGTTCCAACACGTGTGGACTTTATCTTTTCCCTGCATCACCTCCAACTGACGCTCGCCAAGGCCACACAGTCATTTTCCAACATCACCTGATAATAGCCTGTTAAATAAACTCGCCTATTGAAACATTTTATGTGCCCGTATCAGTGGAGGTGACTGAATGACTCGTCTTCTCAATTATGTGCTGCATGATTGTTGTAGCCATAGCGCATATGTATATGTGTGTGTGTGTGTGTGTGTGTGTGTGTGTGTGTGTGTGTGTGTGTGTGTGTGTGTGTGTGTGTATGTGTTATGACTTCACCTTGATCTTAAATGATCCGCTTCCTGCTTGAAATCTTGAATGAAATTCAAGTCACACTTAATTTCCTAAAGTTTAGATGGCTGATAATAACAAAGATCCTTACCTGTTAAGGTATAAGTGGGATCTGGTTTTCTTCCAGTTTACAACCTTTTTTTGTTGTTGTGGAAACTGAAAGATTTTTGAACAATAGTAACAGATCAAGCTATACCTGTGGTAATAGTCTCTGAATGTTAAGTGCATGAAAGCATTCCACCTGTATTATGGACAGATGCTAAGTTAATAGCAGACAGATTGAATTGACAAAACACACATACATATACTTACTCAGACGCACACAAACACACACCTACACACTCACACAAATACACACACTTATATTTTTCGCCCATCTGCACATCTGTTGGTAAATGGGAAGCAAACAGGAATGCAAATCGTTGCCGAACATCTGCTGACCACAGGCCACATCCCAAGCCCAGAAGAAGAAATAGTGTTAGCCGTGATCATGCACAGATATTAGATGTTATTAGATTTTAGATGGATATCTAACAGACCTGCACATGTAGGAGTAATAGATCATATAAAATCTGCTCGCTTTCATGTCTTATTGATTCTTTTTTCTCCCATATCTCGCTCTAAATGTGCACGAATTGGCAAACAAAACAGAACGATCTGTGGGAAATGTTTCATAAAACAACAGGGCCAGATGTTGGACTGGGACACGTGGTAGTAAAATACCACGATGCAAGAAAAAAAAAATCCAAGGTTCTACAATTTTTGATGTCAACAGATGTTCTCTCTCGCTCTCTCTCTCTCTCTCTCTTTCTCTCTCAAACCAAATGAGCTCCCCTCTCCCTCTCTCTCTTTTTTTTTTTCGTTCGCACTGCTACAATGTTGCACATGGAGCTGTTATTAACTGGCTGCAGCTGTGAGGTCCATATCTGAAAACATGTACTGTCACCGGCCCAGCACAAAAATAAATGGACAATTTGGAGCAATTGTCACTGAGTGCCTAAAAGACACAGAGTGTTTTTGCTCTGGATCAAATTTGGTTTCCCTGTAATCATATTTCTTCACCTGGTACAACTTAAACAGTCATTTTGAAAATCTTGCACATTCTTATACGTGGAAAAGCAAAACAAAGCATATGAGCAGATGTTTGGAGAGGTATTGAAAAAGTGTAGGCTCCTTCGGTACCATTGACTCAAAACATGAACCTGCCGTCATGTCCGTGCTTCATAAAACCTGCTATAATATTTGGCTGGATAGATTTCCTTCTTGCATCAGGTGCGATAAATCCAGTGTTTATGTCATGATTTTTTTGGTCTTTACTGGTCGTGATGACTACTGAGACGAGGATGAGTGGAAATGATCAGCATAATATATCTTTTTCCAGGCCATTAACATTTTGCTGCATCACCTGGGCCAGGTCTATTTTCCCATCAGAAGTGAGATCTGATACTGCAGATGCTGACTGAGTCATGTTTGTTGCTCAGTATGTGTCGTTTTTTTTTTTTCTCCTTTTTTTTTTAATCTACCCTGAGCCGGTGTTGATTTCCTTTAAAGACCTCGACGTCAGAAAATGTGATAAGGTCACAGTACACAGTTGTATACAAAGAGCGTGAATTTGATTGAAGGCAAAGAAGTGAAACATTGCCCTCTCCTGGAGTTTCCGTGCTGAATAAAGGAATGGAGTTTTCTAAGTGATCCAGAACTGCCATGCGGATGTGCTGTAATAAGTCATAAACACTTTCCCAGTTGCTATTATTCATAGTAGCGGGCAGTAATATGTGCTTTGCTCCAGGCAGAAGAGATTTTTCCGAAGCTCTCTTCTGTAGTGTCTGAGTGAGCTGAAGACGTGATTCTGGTGGCCTGAGAGGAGAAGGGCATTCAGAGTACACACAGGTGCAGAGTGACAAGCGGAACAGCCTCTGTAGGTGTATAGGCTGTGAGACTGAGGCAGTGTCTTGTCACTGCAACCGCAAGACCTAACAAGGCACACCCTGTCCCATACAGCGTTGCTCCTTAGGATACTATGGAAAAACCTAAAGCCATATGTGCTGGGCTTGTGGCCAACATCACTACGTTATACACACCAAAAAAAAAAAAAACCCATAGGGGAGAGTCTAAGGGGGGATGTTGGGCCACTATGTGCCACCAGAATAGCTTCTATACCACAGGAAATCCAAGAGATATTCCACAAGTTGGTGCATTGCCCATGAAGGTACAGAGTGCTCTTCAAGGTTTAAGGGTCATAGGCCATTTGGTTAATAGCCGGATGCAACATACTCCACAGGACAAATAAATATCAATACAATTATAATATAATTCATCATCGTCATCAACCAAACAGGAATAAATGGCCTTTTCAACATGTTTGCTCCGCATCATGGCAAAACATCTGTATCTATACCCTGATGGTAGCCACCTGAATTCACAGCACAAGCATGAACCATGGCTCGGATCAGCCAATATTTTGACTGAGCTTTCTTCGTTGATCTGACATTATACAAATCCAAAATCTCCTATAGGCGTTCACTTGAGTTGAGTCCACTGATTTTCAGTCTTGCTTTTATGTCCAAAGAGACACGTGACTCCAATCATGCTAACAGAGCCACTGTTCTTACTTTATTTTATCACCTATCTGTATAATATAATCAATTACGATCGCCCGTCATGGTAAAGTATTACTGTTTCCTCAGTTGAACCACCACACTATCACTCCTGCAGTTAGAATCAACAGCCTTGTCAAATATCCCTCCCTGCCAAACATATCTAAACAATAACGTGTGACACACGACTCCATCCAGGTCATGTTTGCATTTGAAAACAAAAAAACATTCTCATCTTAAATTTGTCCAATGCGGCGTGGAGGATTTTCGTTTCATCCCAGTCCCGGGCTCGTGGTGGAAAACCCCTGAGCTTCCTTGGTAAACTGTACATTTCATTTGATTTCAGCAGGAGGGAAACTTTCCCCGCTGTGGCGCCTGCAAACGGAGGAGGTTCAAACAAAGTGCTAGGTGCTAATGAACAGAGTCCTGACAAAGTTTGTTTTCCTGCACCGAACCATGCATATAATGGCTTCATTCAGAAGTGGCGGCTCAGCCATGGAAAGAGCTAGTAAAGAAATCCCAAAGTGTTTTGGTGACCTTCCTGAACTTCTTACAAACTCGTTTGCCTTGTGGGCCTAGTCAAGGGAGTTTACATATTCATGAGAGACATGCTGCAGCAACAGGCCGGAGTTGGATACATGCTATGAATTTCCTTTACTTTTATGAAAAAAAAAAGAAAGAAAAGAAATAAACAAGAAGCAGAATGGGCAATGAGTGCATGCTGACACATTTAATATAGTCTAAATAATGAGAGCATCATTTAGATTAAAAACAAGAAACTACTGTATATAATAACCTGACCATATGAATATTATTATTGCTTATATTATGCCAAGACAAATAAGAAGGTATGGCAAAGAATGACATTAAATCCTATATACAGGACCAATCAACCATAACATTAACATTAACGTCTGGTGACTTGAATAACACTTAGGAGGCAAAGAGGTCAAGGTTGTTGATCCGTCCTTCAAAGTCCTCAGATCTCAATCTGATTGAGCACCCATGGGATGTGCTGGACAAACAAATCCAATCCATGTGGCACCACCTTGCAATTTACAGCATTTAAAGGATCTGTTGCTAATGTCCTGGTGCCAGATACTACAGCACACCTTTAGAAGTCTTCTGGAGTCATGCCTTAAGGGCTCAGCGCTGTTTTGGTGGCACAAGAGGAACCTAAAACCTAGCTGGTTTTAATGTTAATTGTTTTGATGCTATGGCTAATCGGAGTATCCTCACATTTCTTTTTACTATATAAACCATTATGATAGCTTATAGTACAAACAATGTGTTCTAATGACTTTTTGGTATATGTTTAATTTATACAGCATCTCAACTCATATTTAAAAATGGACAGCTTCATGCATCATAACCTTGGGATTTGCTCAGATCTTCTTAAAAGGCTCCTATCGATTTCCTCCAAAGATCGGCATCCTTTCACATTAAAACACAAACAAATACATTCTTAAACTTTACATGTCAAAAGGGCAGATGAAAATGGATTAACTTACAGTCTGTATAAACTCAAATGTGGTACCTGTAAGAGCTAATGCAAGATGAAGTTCCTCTCGTAGCACCTGGAGCACATCGCTGACACCTTTCTCACCCTGATAACAGCAAAAAATATTTTTCTGATCGAATTTGTATTACATAAAAGAAAGTTGTAAAAAGTTTCGTTCTTCCTTTCTCACCTCACAGGCCAGGCCCCACAGGACGGGTCTTCCTATAAACACAGCCTTTGCCCCTAGCGCTAGCGCCTTTAGCACATCTGTACCCGTGCGTACTCCACCATCCAGATAAACTTCTGCTCTGCCACCCACGGCCTCCACGATCTCAGGCAAGGCATCGATCTGCACTCACACACACACACACACAGACACATTGTGTTGCATATTTACTATCCACAATTTGGCTCTGTCAAACTATTATACTTACTTGAGTTTAACTTCTGCATGCCGTACTAGAAAATATGACCCTTCAGAGACGTCAGAGCATTAAAAAAGGCTTGTTTCCATAAACCTTTTGACATTCAATAAACAGTGCATGCAGGTTGCTATGATGAAATAAACCAGTAACATACACTCTGGACAAAAATACAGCATGAGAATTGTGTGCTGCCTACAATCAGAGCCTTTAGTCACGCTGCAGTGTCACACCTTAAAGAACCAACACCCAGGCAACACTAACTGAGATGTAATTTTCAGACCACAGCTGTTTACTGAAGAGATACCATGTGGCTTGGGGATCTCTAAAGAATAAGCACTGTTTACGCTTTCCCTAGACACTTACAGTGGCTGGAACACAATCAAGCTGTCTTGCTCCATGGTTTGACACAAGTATCCCGTCGACACCGTATTTCAGAGCTTCTCTGGCGTCTTCCGCTACAGATTTAGCAGAAAAAAAAACATGTTGGAATTCAATTTAACATCCACATTTCTCTTCGATACTTATGATATGTTAAGAATAAAATATAATAGGGTGTGCTGTTATAGTAAAATAATCAACTAATGGGCTAATGTGATGTGTAGTTACTGCTACCACCCTGAAGTCGAGTATTGTTACTAAATGACAGGTGATCTCTTTACAGGAAGTTTCCCCATATCAGTGATGATCATAGATGTTTTTGGTTAAGTAATAATACATTATATTATTATTGTTATTATTATGTGGATCATTGCCCATACAAAGTGCAATATTACATTCATTTATTCATTCACTCATTACCCATAACGCTTATCCTGTGTACAGCGCCTCAGCTCATTTTTAAAAATGGACAGCTTCATGCAGGTCATCATAACCTTGGGATTTGCTCAGATCTTCTCAATATGCTCCTATCAATTTCCTCCAAAGATCGGCAATTAGATCGGCCTCCAACAAGTGATCAATTTAGGAATGCCAGTTTGGACCATGGGAAGAAAACCTGAGGAAACCCACCAAGCATGGGGAGAACATGCAAATTCCACATACAAAAACATGAGGCAGGAATCGAACCCTCGACCCTGTTCCACCATGCTGCCTTAGCTATTACAATCTATCTATAATCATAATGACAACAAGCACATCCTTATAAAACTCACTCACTCACTCACTCACTCACTCACTCACTCATCATCTATACCGCTTAATCCTGTATTCAGGGTCACGGGGGGCCTGGAGCCTATCCCAGGAGACTTAGGGCACATGGCAGGGTACACCCTGGACAGGGTGCCAATCCATCGCAGGGCACAGACACACACACATACACATACACTCACTCATTCACACACTATGGGCAATTTGGGAATGCCAATTAGCCTAACCTACATGTCTTTGGACTGTGGAAGGAAACCGGAGTACCCGGAGGAAACCCACCAAGCACGAGCAGAACATGCAAACTCCATGCACACAGAGACGGGAATCGAGCCTGGCCGGGGATCGAACCCGGACCCTGGCGGTGCAAGGCCTCCACCGTGCCGCCTCCTTATAAAACTGTGATTTGAAATTGAATTGATTTTAAGTTGCTGTTACAGAAATGATTCACTTTCTGACCAATCAGATTTGAGTATTTCACAGTGTGGGGTATAAAGATATTTAAAGGAAGCAATTATATCCTTAACTGTTAATACTTCCTTGCACGTTGCCTTTTAAATCGTTAACATAGCTGGGATATTAGAGTTGTGTGTGTGTACATGTGTCTGAGTATGTGGACCATTGAAAATGGTGTCATTTCCCAGAAAGACTGTACTTTCTCTATTTCCACATCATAACCTCCAAACTCCATCTCCAAGTGAGCTTAGTTCCAGACCCAGCAAGATCTGAAACATAAAGGCCGATCTCAAAGAAAGATAACAACGGTTTTAACCATATGGAGGCCATTATGTGTAGGGGCTGCAAACTTCGCTGCGTATCTTTGCTAACATGAAATACGTTTGTACACATTGTATTTAATTAACACACCCTTGCTGACATGCAGCTCACATATCATTTGTGTTTTGATTGGATTATGCAAATCCCTTTGACAGTATATTGGTGGCTTGCTTCCAGAGACCAAAGGCCGCAGACGGTTGAGCACAGACGCTTTAATCACTCCTCTCAGCTGGAGCACTCACCTCTCAGAACTCCTTTAACCACCACAGGCAAGGAAGTGATTCTTTTTAGCCAAGCAATATCCTCCCACTTCAATGTGGGATCAATGGCCTGAGCCACATACACTGCCAGGCCGCTGTCCTCCCCGTAGCCCTCCTTTGATGCGAACGCTAAATCAGGCGTTTCAAAATTGGCCATCCTGAAAAAGAAAGAGTGCAACAAAAAAAAAATGACATTAATTTGAAGAGTGTTGTTTTTGGTCAGTGTTTAAAAAGCCAGAGTGGGAATTAAGCCAACTGGTAGCCCTACTGCTCAATAGCACCTTGTTGATGCTGCTGCTACACCTGAAAAAAAGGAAAGGCTGCATCATGTCATTTCTTGTGGAAAAGGAGGACCACCTGAGAAATATATGATATGTTCACAAACGTCATTTAGTTTACAGATTGCAATAATTCACCTAGCGGTGCAGGACAGGAAGCCTTTCCTTTCATCAGACTGTTTTCTTTACCCTAACGTAATGAGGGGTAGTGAAGATTAACCAGTTCCCATTAATCCCCATGAGCGACTCGCTAATCTACTGTAAGATGTGAGAGGGGGGGGGGGGGGGGAAGTTTCCCTGGGTTTTGAAGCCAGATTTCTGTTCCATAAATACGTAAGCCTGTTCAGGGACTGGAGTTCAGTTTTCAAGAGAAAACAAAGCTGTCTGTGTGGGGCCGAAATTCAGATGGGCTTTGCCTTTCAAGAAATCTCACAGGAATGTCAGCGTTAGACACTTGTAGATACTTAGATACCAGATCCATTAGATACTTGTAGACATATACAGTATGTACTGTAAGTGGATTTCTGAAAAAGAACGTTTTTGAGGTTGTGTGTGATTCCATGATCGTGGTCTCATTTAGCATTAATTTAATTAATGTTTAGAGTATTATTTTTAAACCATTTTTCATTGAATCCAAGAAACCAGGCATTATTGAAGTCATCTAAGGCAACAATTTTTCTACAATTAATAATGTTTCTTTGATGTCACAGAGCAGGAGCAGGAGTAAATTGTATTCTTTTTTCTTTTTTAAGCATAGTATCACTCATAGTATTGAGTAACACTTAAAATGTGGTAAACTACTATCCATGTTACTGGCATTAGGACATGAAGGGCTTTCTAATAATGAACTTAAAATTGTTTAAAAAAGAACAACAACGTACTTGTTACTTGTTTTAACCCATAATCTTCAGGAGGATTCCTATAACCCATAATCTTCAGGAAGATTAAGGTTCATGTTTAAAGATAAGGTGATTGTGTTGAGGTAATAGGGTTGCATGGATATTGGATTTCATAACCTATTAGGAATGGAAATCAATGTTACATGCACGAGATGTTAAACTGCTTTAAGCAGGTGTAGGTCAAGCGCTTGTTCACATCCAACATCAGACTACAGAAAAGGTGTAATTTTTGTGATTTGGTTGTTGGTGCCAGATGGGTTGGTTTAAATATTTCAGAAACTGCTGGTCTCCGGGGGGTCTCTCTTATGACATGTCTATAACTTTTACTTAGAATAGTGCAATAAAGTCCAAAGGAGGACGAACAAACTGGTTTCCCAGGAAGGTTATAGTAACTCAAATAACCCCTCATTACAACTGTGCTGTACAGAAAAGCACCTCAGATTGCACATGTGGAATCGCAAGCTGGATGGGCTACAACAGCAGAAGACTACAGTCAAGAACTGGAATCTGGGGCTACAGTGGTCACACGCTTATTGGACATATAAAGCAGGGGTGCGAATGCTCCTTTTAAGTTGGATTTTAAGTGTATTTGTAAATGTACAAAGTTTGTTCAAGTCAAATCAGGATTTGTGATGACATTTCCTGTGAATGCAGGCGTGAACCTGATTAACCTGATTTTGGTCCTGGAGGAACGCTGTTTCGTTTCACTGTGTACTGAACTGTGTATGGCTGAAACGACAATAAAAGTCGACTTGACTTGACTTGACTTGACTAACATTTACAGAAGACTTCAAGCACACTACAGTGATGAGACTAAAACATTTGAATAATCCAAATATTTTAAAGAAGGCTGTAAATGACGATCATGATGGCCAAGGTGGCTTAGAGCTCACTGCAGTCATTCCTCTGATCAGTCAGCAAGTGGAACGCCTGATCCTGACAGATAACTTGTTGCCAGTTTATGGCCGAGACGCATCTGTCTGTGGGAAATGTACACACAATCATTCACCAACACCACTTGCACATTGTACAGCCTCTGTACAAACCTGACCTCACTCCAAGCAATTTCCACATTTTTAGGCCATTAAAGGGGTTCCTGGGAGGCCAGGTGAAGTAGGCAATCCGATCATTACTCTGGCATACTGAGACAACTTTCTATGTTGATGGTATCCAAGCACTAATGAGAAGCTGGGATAAGTGCATTAGAGTAGTAGGGAATTATATCGAGAAATAAAGGTTACTCAATAGTCAAAAGTCTCATTCCTGTGTTCTGTTATTCTGCACACTCAAATGTCCAAGTCAGACTTGGACACTCCATGTTATATCATTGGGGCATAAATGGACTGTGAAGGTTTTTTCTTTGTTTGTTTGTCTTTTTAAGAGATTGCATGGCACCAGTTGCTATATTCCAGTTGCTAAATTCCTTTAAGCAGTAGATTGTGTAGAATGCCCTGCAGTAAGTGCTCCACTTGCACATTCACAAAAGGTTGTGAAACCCTGTCCATGGCACACTAACATGTTGTGCAGAGGTGCCTCCACTTTTACCTCAAATGAGATGGCAGCTTGAAGCGATTGCGCACGTCATCGCGCCGCTTGCCAAGATAAGGTGTGTCCACTGTGACAAAGATACCCTTATATCCTGCCTCTTCAGCCCTTCTGACCAGAGACTGAGTCAGTGCTCGGTCTTTGTAAATGTAGAGCTGCATCCAGCGCACACTGCCTGGGGCTGCTTCTGCTACTTCCTCGATGGTGGAGGTGGCCCAGGAGCTCAGCATCATACCTGTCCCAGCAGACAAACAAGCTACAAGGAAGAAGCAAAAAAAACAAACAAAAAAAAAACAGTCATGTGATAGATTTGTAGCATATTAATATTAATATTAATAAAATGCTCTTATTTTGCTAAACTCTGTCGAGCACAAGGCGAACTGTGCCTGACTACTAGAAACCACAAGATTACCAATTTAATACCAAAGGGTACATTGCAAAAATCAGTGGAACAAGAGCGTCTGTTCTCTCTTGCCAGATTCTTGTTATGTTTAATGTAATAGTAATAAAATCCAACACAGATTTAGTGACATTGATGAAAATATTAGCATGAAGCTTTGAAACTGTTCGTGTACAGATGAAGTGCTGAGAATGCCGGATAGATTCAGGGATCTGTCATGCCATGTGTCAGTCTCCATATGTAGAGATGAACCAGTCATTTCAAAAAGCATTATGGGGAACGCAGCTAACCATTAAGTGAGAACTCAAAGGCTAGAGATACACATGAGAGCCCCTGTTAGACAAACATTGCTTCTAGGCATGTTCCTTTGTAGCACATAGCTGAACCATACAGCTGAATACAAAACTTGCATTCGTTTAAGACAAACTGATAAAAAGAAAAATGTCATTTACGAAAAGGAGCTTTTTCAGTATGAGAAACAACGAAATGGTCAAATAATAAAGAAAGAAAATAATGAATCGGAATGTTCTTTAACAATGGCATGTGCACTTTTTGTCTTGTGGATCTTCCCATCTTCATCTTATTTTTTTGGATGTAATATTTTTTTTTCTGCTTTTTCTTTTTTGTTTTGTTTTTTGATATATACTTCCTCACTTGGCAGAATGGCACACACTGGATTCTGAGTGTTATGGCAAAAAATAAAATAAAATAAAATAAAATATAGCCTTGATACATGATTCAGACACATTTTTTTGTTTTAACTTCCTGGAATGATTTTAACTGGCAGATAAATTGCAATTTTGCATTTTTTTTTTTTCTAACTAGGAATCTTGGGTTTGGAACTGAAGGGTGCTAGCACCATAGGAATCTGTGCAATTTGAAAACTAGATGTAAGGATGATTTTATTCTTTGCAGATGGAGCCTTATAGAAAAAAATGCATGTTCTGTGACAGCATGTAAAAAATTATTCATCCCATGAAAATAAATGAACTGCTTGAAATAAATGAATATAATAATAATAACAACGATAAACACATGGACGATTGAGGCGCCACAGTGGCGGTGTGGTTAGAACTGTCGCCTTGCACCTCAAGGGTCTGGGTTCGATTTCTGCCTCGGGTCTGTGTGCATTGGAGGGTTTCCTCTGGATGCTCCGGTTTCCTCTCACATTCCAAAAACATGTCGAACAGGCTAATAGGCGTCCCCGGATCGCCCTGTAGTGTGTGGATGAGTGTATGTGTGTATATATGTGTACGTGTGCCCTGCAATGGATTGGCATCGTGTAGGTTCAAGGCCCCGTCTCAACCCTGTATACAGGATAAAGCGGTATAGACGATGAGTGAGTGAGTGACATGGACTACATGAACTCATTCAAAATCATATGTAAAGCTGGTGTCACTATAAACTTGAGAACATAGGGTTAGGGTTTATACAGTTAATATACCTGTCATGGCTTTGAGTCCAGTGTGCGAACTATTCAACCGTTTGTGTGGTGACTAGGTGAAGCGCCGTCTCGAACATCATGTCTAACACAGACCTGGAGCGCCCCCGTGTGGTGCGCTATATTATGACACGATGTAGTCCAGCACTCAGTGTTCTCTCGGGTCATGGCTCACCTCTAGCAGTAGCGGTCTCTCCTTCGGGGTGAGCCATTCTCTGCATTGCAGTGGCTGCTACACACACAGGCATGCTCACACGCTGTCCCAGCACACTCGTCGACATGTCCACCTTGGATACATCTTTAAGGACGCGCGGGAACAAGCGCCACCTACAGCCGGAATGAGCAAATGCAGTCTGATGATAAAGAGGCAGTGAGACATAAATCACTGACTAACTGGAATCCGTCCCTCAGTACACAAGCTGCCTGTTCTGCATCACATCAGATCCCTTATCGGGTTATTCCTCCTCCTAGGATCATTTTTCAAACCTGTTACTTTTCCTCAAGCCCTAAAGCTGCCAGCGCCAACACGAACACACACTCATACACGTCATATTTGCCTTATTTATTCACATCAGTGCTTTTCATCTACCTTTCTAACTCACTCGTCGTCTATACCGCTGTATCCTGTATACAGGGGGGTCTGGAGCCTATCCCAGAAAACTTAGAGCACAAGGCGGGGTACACGCCTGGACGGGGTGCCAATACATTGCAGGGCAAACACACACACACACTTATTCACACACTATGGGCAATTTGTAATAAGTGGGAGGAAACCCACCAAGCACGGGGAGAACATGCAAACTCCATGCACACAGACCCCGAAGCGGGAATCGAACCCTGACCCTGGAGGTGCAAGGCCACAGTTATAACTACTAAGCCACCTTGCTGCCATCTACTCTTCTGTGTAATAGCAGATAAGTGGCCTCACCAACTGTACTTATTTTTTTTCTTCACATAACCTCTTGACTTTTCTTAAACCTTCCTTGTTCTCTCATCTAATATATTTGCCTTCTATTTGTTCCAAATCTTACCCCCTTCTCTTTTTACTTCATATCCATCTCTCCTCTTTTCCTTTCTCCTTTTTTTCTCCTTCTCTGTATCCCCTCATCCCATTCTTTTCTTAACACTCTCATCTCATTCCTCCTCATCTCATATCCTTGTTTTCTTTTTTAAAGTGCTCTTCTTCTTTTTTCTTTTATCATTTCATTTGCTTCTTCAATTCAAATCAGTGTAATTTTATTTGCATGGCATTTAACATTTCACAACGGTCATTGTCACAAAGCAGCTTTACAGAATTTCTCCTCTCATCTCATTAACCTCTCCCTTTTTTTGCTTTCTCTTCTCATCTTTTTCTTCTCTGTTGTTTTCTCCTTCTTTTTCCTTTCTCCTCTCTTCTTTTTATCCCGGTCGGGGGCACAGTAGATCTGAGATAACGATCCTAGGAACACTGGGAGTGAAGTGGGGATATACTGTACCTCTCATGCATTACTGTATGTTAACCCATGTTCACTCTCTGATGCCTCATTTCCCTTCACTTTTCTATCTGTTTTTACTTTTTTCAGAATGTGAAGTTAGAGGCATTATGTAAAGCAGGGACAAAGCTAGATTCTGGAGACACAGGTTCATCCACTGAGCTGTTTTAAGCAGACACATTAACGTGAAAAATAGAGCCTCACCACAGAGCTCTTAATTGTTGCCTGTCACTGTTAATGGCTGATGTAGTCAGGGTGATCTGACTAACTACAGCTACTTTAACTTTCCATAATCACTCCCTGGACACTGAGCTTAATGGTTTGTCCTTGATTATACTATAAATAATGTAGCACATGGTTTATCTGCATAATGACAGGCTTTCTGGATTTTTATTTATTTTTTGTTGTGGACACTGCTTTAGGCCATTTTCCTCTCCTCGGTTGGACTATGAAGCACACAGGAGAGAAGAGCAGGGAAAGCTAGGGCAAAAAAAAAAAATCATGCAAGAGATCTCTATTTGACCTCTAACATCTGTACTGTGGATTCAGAATACAGGAAAAACAGGGTTGTGAACGTTTTGGGAATAAATATTTTGAACATGTAGGGACTGACGCACGTTGTACGGGAATGGCTCGTCTTATTTACTCGGTGTCTGAAATCAATTTCCCAAACCTTTATTGTGACAGTTTATATTTCCTACTTGATCTGTCAAGACTTTCACCACAGCATGTGTCTGTGTTACTCATCTTAGTAATAACAGTGGAGGAAGGGGTTATATGTGGAAAAAACAATGGGTGGCACTTTCAGAAATAGTTTCTTTTACTAAATGTTGTGACAGAGGTGTATTTGTTTGATTTATTATAAGTCCTCTTCATTAGAGGAAGTTTATGTGCAATGTAGCAAACATCCACCGTAACTGGATTTCCAGCTTATAACTTGCATGAATTCCTAAGCAGCACAGTTATTAAATAGTGTGGTTTTACTCGTTCTTTGCACAGCTTGAGTGAGTCACAGCAACTTTTTTTGTTTGTTTTTTCGTTTTTAAAATACCAAAAAAGCTTATTTATGATTTATTACTGTATGTCATATTAATTATGGACAATAATGTATCAACATCAAATTAATTATTTTTCACATTCTTCATACATTTCATGTTTCTTACAATCAGGCTGCTGAATCCACTACTAATATTTACGCTATCATGCAAAAAGATCTGCATTCTCACAAAGGCATACTTAAAAATAACTAAAAAATTTTAAATCACATCTGGATTTTTCATCTTTAAAAGCAGTTTTGCGTATTCATATTGGTCAGGGCAATCTTTTTGCCATAACACCATCACTTACCTTTTGAAAGCTGCTACATTATCAGCTAGTGATTCCTGCTGATCTGCTCCAGAGAAATAATAATCAAATATTGCTTTGGGTAAGATTCTTTGAGCTTGCTGCTCAAAATCACTCACACACACTGGCTTGTCGGACATGTTTTGTGAGAGACGACCCTTCATCTGTTTCTCTCTCTCTGCAACAGTTCACATAAATCAACAACTAACCCATAAATAATTAACTCCCAAATCATTTCACAACAAATGTTTATCTACTGGGGCCTGATGTACTGTAGCTGTAGGGTGTTAAGTCTTGTACAGGGTACATGCATATGTTGAACAGCCCACACTGTTTGAATAAGAATCAATACCATGTGTTCCCTGTAAAAAAAAAAAAAAAAAAAAAAAAAAAAAAAAAATAGGACGGAGTCTACGACCTTGCATTAGTCCCTTCACATAAATCTTCTTCATGCAAAAAGGAAAAGGCAATCTAGAGAAGGAACCCATTACGGCTGATTGAATGTGTGATTAAATGCGTAATTCTTAATCGGGTTAATAGGCATATATTTTCTCAAGAGGAAAGATTTCCCTCTGAGCACATCCTGCACCACATTGCTGTGTAGGTTGTAGGCTGTTAATATTCCTGCTGGTTTAGATCCTTCTTGCTATATAGCCTCCTCTGCAGCTTTACGTAACAGTATTGCAGTGCTCTTCTCATCTCTGTATCCCACACATCATCGGAGTTCAGAGCATGTTATCTAAACTTCCATAGAACTTTATATCCAAGGGGAAATTAGAAAAGGTGTAACATAATACATATTATTTATATATATATATATATATATATATATATATATATATATATATATATATATATATATATTTACATTAATGACCTTCTAGTGACAAACTTAAAACATCTCAACCATGCTTTAAAATTGATTCATAAATCAATACTATTGACATTAATCTTTAGGATTGTAATGTACGGTTTAATCCTTTAGATTGTAATGACATTTGTATGTTTGGTATAAAAACACATGACAAAAAACATGATGAACAGTTTATATTTCAAGTTTCAACAATCATCAGGGTAATAGACATACATATGTCACAGCATCCCTCAAACATTGCATAATCGAAGCAATTATCAGAATGACTAGAAGTGTATGTAATTACTATGTTACTACTGTATATTCTAAACTGTATCCAGCCCTCATTGTTCTAAAAATGACTTGTTGCAAAGACACAAAGAAAGCAACATATCTTAATTTAACACACATAAACATCCATAAATACCCAACAAATTAATACACCGCCTATTTTCTAAGCTTTATTTGTTTACCCACACAAGTCTTGTGAGCTGCATGATATTACACTGGCGCATTGCCAATCCTGCAAATTCTACACCCCTTTTTTTCATAGGAGCTGTGCAATTTAACATCAGAATTAACTACTGTGAGCTATGATCCAGTAGACATATTAATCTGAAATTATTTGCGGAGGTGTTTTAAACTTTCAAATATTAACCACCCCGTCCACTTCCCCATCTCACATGCTTGTGAGGCTGCCTTGCTTTCTTTCAAGTTTAATGAAAAATGTTTTGACTTTCTTAATGCGAAATAAAATCGATCATTGACTCATTATCCAAGAAAACGACTAAAGAATGTTGCTGAAATTATTTAAATTGAGTTAAGAATTATCCAACGCATTATTAAATATCTGGATGGATAGTGGTGAACTGTCAACTTTGTAAAAAATGTGTTTGAAAAAAACAAAAAAACAAAAACACATCAATGACTGATTGAAAATTACTTAAACTCTTTGTGAAGTTGCATCATAAAATAATGACAGTAGAAATCAGAGTAATGATTTTGTCAGAGCATACAAGAGGCATAAAACCGCTTGTAAGTAAGGCTAAATGGGGGGAAATGGCCATTTGTTATTTGTAATATTTGTTAGGGAGAATAAAGATTGAATTTTGGAGCAATGGAAAAATGTTATGTGATCTGATGAGTTCAGATTGACCCTATACGAGTAAAAAGAGAGGCGAACATGAATCGACGCACCATCATGCAATCTGTACAAGTCTCTGGAGACAGTGTTATGATCTGGGGTTGCTTTAGTTGGTAAGGTCTAGGCTTAGCAATATTATGTGGCAATAAAATCAAGTCAGCTGATGACCAGGTTGTTACATCCTTTCATTTTGTCTTCATTTATGCATGTTCCAGCACTCAAATCCTAAAAAAGTGGCTCTGGGAACACACATGAACTACTGTAGCAACCAAATTATGTGCTGTAATCAAAGCTAAAGGAGGTGAGCAGTGTATTTATCATCATGTATAATAATAATAATAATAATAATAATAATAATAATAATATCTAGCAAACTGGTCCAAAATAGCATTCCATTTTTTAAAGACAAAATGTAGATATAAAAGACTAAATTGACCTACAACAAAATTCTTAAACCTAAAAATGAATCTATCTATACATATAATAAAACTGTAAAGTTGGCGTCTCTATACATTGAAGATATTTATAAAAAAAAATATCTGGGGGGGTGTAAGATCAGTTATAGAACACATCAAGATGTTTTTTTTTTGTCTCTTTGTCTGTTTGTTTGTGCACGCTTCACGTAAAAACTACTGAACACGTTTGAATGCGGTTTTCGCAGGTGTATTTGGCAAAGCTTGAGGTAACATATACTGTATGCTGTGGTTCAATCAGCCTGCTGGAAGAGAAAACATGCTATTTTGAATTTTCAATGGAAAATGCCTTTATATAATAAAAAATTTACATTGGAAAAATCATTAGTTCATCTCAAAATTAACCAGATGGCGCTGTACATTTTTTATACTCGTTTATGAGTGTGCAATTAAATACCATGCGAACAAAGTCATGGGCACATCTAGTACAATAGTATTAATGTTGATCACTGGAAAGTGACTAAAAAATTACTTTCACTTATTTGTTCTATTGCGCTGAAATTTAATAGAAATGTTTAAACACTATGAATAAAATCAAAAGATAAAATGTCAGCCATGTGGACATTAGATTTGTAAAATAATTCTAAGGGGTGTGACAGATAGCCTTTAAGAATGCCATTGACAAAGATGAACATTCTTGAAATTATTCTTTTGGCTGATGAAGTCCTACTTTATAAGTGGGAGAGACAAAGAAGTGTGTGAATAAATAAGACAAAATGCAAAGAAATGACAAAGAACTATGCTGATTATGTTTCGTAAATAAAATTATAGTTTGTAATAAAAAGTATTAACTTTTCCTATTAATTATTTTTGGAGTCCATATATTAAATACAGTATGTACTATAATGTTTTTTTTTATTTTTTATTTTTATTTTTTACAATTGCAACTGATGGTATTTGCCAAATTCCAACTTAACTGTAATCTACAAAGGAAAAAAGAAACGGTAATCTTGATTAAAAATGGATGATTGGTATGCTTACTTCGTAACATGCACATGAAGGAGAAAGAATTTATCTGCAATGATAACAGCAAGCAGATCCTGACTACACAGCTGAGAATATTCCTACACCATTCCCTTCTTGTCTTGCACCTGGAATGTGGAGATGCTTATGTTCTGGATAATTAAATAATTTATTGTGACTTACATGCAAGAAGAAAAAAGACACTCATGATAAAATGTATGAACCAAAATTGTTGATTTCATTTCCTTTCCTTTATTATTATAGTTTCGTTTTAATATTGGAATATACAGTTCCCACATTTAAGCATGCCTGAGGTTGAACTGTTGGTCACTTTGTAAGTGGACTGTCCCAGATACTAATAGCTATGCATCTTAAAATTCGCTGGTAAAGCCACTAAATGAGAGTCAACAAAGTATTAATAGTGTATTAATATTTGCCCAAAGCTATAAAATAATATTTATTAATGCTAACATTTAATCATAAGCTAAGACTAATAAAGCTAATCTGTTTGTTTTCTTGCATGTCTGTGTACAGACGACCAAAATAATGGCCCTGCATCCCCATTAAAATACTTTTTGTTTATTAAATTTGGCATATTTTAAGGCAAACTAAAAGATTAATTTTTTTTAAATGAATGGTTCAAAACTATGAGCAGAGGTAGACGATGGGAACTCTCCTTATACAGAATTTTTAAAATACTTATGGAGACATGTAACAACTCAGAGAGCGTCATACAGAGCCAAAGTTCTCAACGCGGTTCAAACGGGCTCAAAAAGCACAATGTGTGATTTTCAAATTTTTTGGACAGTTGTGTAACGCGGAACCCACAATTATCATTGCGTATAAATAATATTGGCCAGAATCTAATGACGGCTTTAATAAACATATCGGTGGAACATTCAGGGGAAAAACTTCTCTGGCTGTAGTACCTGGATCCCTGACTGCAAAAAAAAAAAAAAAAAAAAAATCAAAACCCCCTGATGTAGAGCATCCCCCTCTGACAATCTATAATTCATGATGATGATTTTCCTCACAATCTGAGTGCATTCTGACGCTCTCAGTCACTTTCACCGGAATAACTTTTACCAAAGAAGTTTGATTCCCTGGAATGTAAAAACATACACTTGTAGTTGTCACAGGTAAAAAAAGTTTTTTTTCTTTTCTTCAGTCAACAATGATGTAAACAAAAGCACAGTCCACTTGCAGCATTAATTGCATATGTACATCTTAAATGCAAAAAGCAAATACGAAACAGGTTTTCGGAGCTTTCTTAAAATATATTCTGTATTTTATATTATTTTTCTTTTCTTTTTTTTCAAGAGTATTATAGTCATGTGCTTGTGATGTATCCTTGGCAATAGTTTTGTTTGTAAGCAAATACTCTTATTTAAGATTTCTCTTAATCTGCACACACACACATACACACAAAATACTGGAATCCACAGGCGGGGTCTGACAGAAACAGGGCCAGGTAAGAGAGAGTAGATAAACACTAATCAGGAAAGAGCAATTAAGTGTTCAGCACTCACAGTGCTGCGTTCTGCTTTGTTGTGGAGTTTCTATATTTTGGTGTAAACTGCGTTTCAGCTTTCCAGCCTTGGCAGAAGTGTTATGTGGCCTCAGAACTGTTTGGATCCTGAGGTTTCCTCTTCCTCACTGAGGTCTCTGTGGGTTCCTCACAGCTACTAGCAGCAGCCTCAGTGCCGGGGCTTCCTTCCTCCTCAGTAAAGTCCTCCTCTCCAGACATCCTCTCACTCTCATTGTCGAGGTCAGATGCATGCTTCTCCTCTCCTAGAGTGTCGACAACTTCATCCTCAGAGCCTTCATCTTTCTGAAATATAACTGGACAGGCAGCGATATGAGTGTGTTAGATATGCAAAGCTGAACTGCATTTATATGAGCAGAGCTGACGTTAAAGTCAAAGAGCAACAAAAACTTAATTCATCATTAAAACCCTAGAATATGTCAGGAAAACTGGATGACCCTGCTTACAAAATAAATGATGAATAAACAGTTAATATGTAGCTACAATTTGTGTTGGTTCATATACAACTTGCTGAGTCTATAAACCTACTTTACATTATACTGGATGTCCACTTTATGTAAAATTAGTAAAAACGGAACAAGACAAGACAAAACGAAAATTAATAACCCATATTCCAGTCTGCAGTCTGATCCTTCTAAAGTCTCTCCAGTCTCACCTTCTTGTTCTGTTTTTTTAGTTCAATACTTTTATATCAAAGTTCACCTAAAATAAGTTGGTGCCGTGTGGAGCAAAAGTGTTGTTACTAAAAGCATGCGTTTTTTATGCACCAAGACATTTTCTCCTTCAATAAATTGGCCTTTCTGTTAGGGAAATTTATTCATGTGAAGTTTGACTGCTGCTTTAGATGCAAAATCAAAAAGGTAAGAGTTTTCTAATATCAAATGCTATGCCATAGTTGTTGACAACTCTATTTAAGCCATAGGATAGGAAATTTTTTTTTTATTTTGTATATACAGTAATATATCAGTCTCCTCCAACAGTATTGACATGGTAGGGCCAATAATTTACTTTATGCTATAAATATGGGTTTGGGTTTGAGGAAGACTTTAATCACTTAAGAGCAGTCAGTAGGCCAATCAGTAGGTCAGATTTTAAATCAAAAGGAAATACTGAAATGATCCACAAATGTTCTGAGACCAAAATTAACTTTTTTTGACCCATGTGTTGAGAATGAAAGGATCGGCTCATAATCCTGAATAAGCTCATAAGATGAAGCATGGTGGTGGTAGTTTTGGCTTGGGCTTGCACTGCTGCTTCTGGAAGAAGCGCACTATTATTTATTACTGTTGTAACTCATAATGGTAGCAGCAGAGCAAAATCTGAAAAAAATTTGTCTGCACATTTACTATGAAATTGATCTAATTATGCAGAACTTCATCATATACGTAGCACCACAGTGAACCAAAACACAGTTCCAACACAACAAAGGATTTTATCAAGAAAATGAGTGGAAGGAGTTACACTGGCCCGGTCAATCACAAAATGTTCAAACTTACCTACTTCCAATTATGTTTTCATTTAGGTTTGGAAAAGCCTTGCTACTGTTTATGACATATTTGGCAAAAGAACAATCAAATAAGGGTACGGCTTTACCAGGGAGACAAATTGTTCCCTGCAAGCAGGCTATCATTTTAACACATAATATAAATGATATTATCCATCTTACCAGACTTATCCTCTTTGTACTTTGGCCTAGATGGACAAATGCAGTCTGCGATCAGCACCAGCATCTGTTAGAAATGCAGGAAATATTTAACAGTGTACTATCAAAAGTTCTTTCTACATTGTAAAGTTCCAGTTCCGCCCACTTTATTCCCAAATGTGCATTACAATAGGCAATGATTACACAAGCAAGAGTTGTGTAACACTTTTGCTGAACACCTTTATTTTCTTACATAATTCCTGATGCTGCAAGTCATTATCTCTTTACCAGTGGTAATAGAACTTGAATCAGATCTTTAAAACTGAGGAAGTGACACACAATTGTTACTGCAGATAAAAATGAAAAAAAAAAAAAAAATAAATAAATAAATAAATAAATAAATAAATAAAAAAATAAATAAAATAATAATAATAATAAATAAATATATATATATTACAAAGTGCACTTTTATGGGCCTGTAGCATAGAACGCTCTCACTTAACAATAGCACCAGTCACTCTATCTTTTCCAAGTAGGATTTAGGCAATTTTTACTTACGAGGCCGAGAAGAAGGCCCAGGAACAGTGTGACAATCGCAAAGATTACATAAGAGCCCCAGGACGGAATGCCAAGAGTGTTCGTTAGGTATGTATGGATTTGCTAAATTGCATAAAAAAAGATGACAAGAATGATTTTACAAAAAATTCCAGCAAATATTACCATATTTCAAACTATACAATAATCTCTACCTAAATGATTATCAAACTAAGGTAATAATATTTTTATTAGGCATCGTTATATCACAGCACAGTTCGATTTGATTTCCTAACCTTACTGAAGACATTTCATTAATGAACATTAATTCTCATACCAGTAATGACTGACATCACTTTTTCCCACTATAACAGAATGCCTCATTGTTTATTTCTTTACATGTTACAAAAGCCTCAAATAAAATTCATCATACCCGTATCCACACAGAGAGACGAAACAGACCAGCCATTCCTGACATGCTGAAATAAACAAATTATTCTTAAACAATAGTTACAACAGCACATATGGCTTCAGATTTGTTACAAACACATCTCAGAGTTCTGCTGATTTAAAATACTGAGCACCTTTGAGTGCTGAACATGCACTGATTAGCCATAACATTAAAACCACTGCCCTCACATTGTAAGGGACTGCATTGCGTTGCAAAACAGCCCTGACCTGTTGAGGAATAGATTCCACAAAACTTCTGAAGGTGTGCTGCAGATACTTTAAGTTCTGTAAACTGTATGGTAGAGCTGCCAGGGTTTGGACTCACACAGATGCTCAATCAGATTTTGCGCAATTTGTGCTCTAGTAGCTCTTCGGACATGACCTTCTACTTTTCGTTCCCAACTTTGAGAACTGAGTGTTAACTTAGAACTATGAACTGTAATAAGATAATCAATGTTATTCTTTTCACTTGTTGATGGTTTTAATGTTATAGCTGATCGTTGTATCTACCGTGCAATACACAGAGAGAAGAGTGTATGCTTTACAAGATTGATGATGGCGATTTCCATCCTGGCAGTGGCTCCACAGTTTCCCATTTCTTTTGAACAATGTACGCTTGGATGTCCTCAATGGTCCGTGATGACATGTATTTTCTGAAATGTCCATCTTTAGCACTGCAATAGACAGGAGATGAGCACTTGACCACAGACTATAAAACAATACACGATGAGATTAGACAGAGAGTCGCCAAGCTGATGTAAACTGAAAACAAAGTAGACTGATGACTGATAGCCTAAGGAGAGCAATCAAATTATGTATTGGTTTTACTCTCTGTGAACACATTATATGCTACCTGACAACTGTCTTGGTTTTGCACATACAGTAACTTATTTCAAGTTCTATTCTCTATACTAAAACAGCAAAATTTAAGATGAAATTTTCTGAAAAATTTATTCACGGCTGTGAGTGCCAAATAATACATGTGCAGGGAGAATAAAGGGCTATGTCCCAAATCCTATAACGCACATGAATTATTACTGCTGCAACACTTAATCGTAAAACAAAAATCTAATTTGTTTATTGGCATGGAATATTATTATCCTTTAGCCGTGAAGCATATTGTGACACACAGGTCTTGATTTAAATTGTAAAAAAAAAAAACATTCTGATGTCATTCTGATAAAAACACTTAAACACTTTCTCTTTGGATTATATAATGTTATAGCTGAAGGCATCACACCCATGCTACAGTATATCCAGAAATATAGCACAAGCTCGAGTGTGATATTTCTTTTACAAAACAGTTCCACAAACACGATTTATATCAACAGATTCTAATTTCTTGCTTTATTAATCTAGTTATTTTGCTCCACCAACACATATCCTTCCGCGACTGGAGGAACTAATTAATTGTGATTGGCAAAGCTATTCTCAAGTAGTTTTAAATTCTTAAAGGTACTGTACTATGTAGCAGAAAAAAACATGGAGGTGGTGGATAGACCTCTAGATTTTGTAAGTTTCTCTTTATATTCCCACTTATTCCTCTTTAAAATATCAGATCAGTTAACTTCTGGCTTATATATCACTCACTCCGCGTCCCAAGTGCTCTAATACCGCCAATTACAACTGTCGCACTATATTCGCCAAGAAAACATGTCTGATAAAATTGTCATCTTAAAAACACTTCTAAGATATTCCTGATCGCCTCTGAACCATCCGTGTTCTTTTATTTATCCCTACAAAGCTAACTAACACAAGGCTGAATCCCAAATCGCTCTCCAACCGTTGATCAAGGGATTGTACACCCTAGCGCACTTGCTTTCTATGTAATGCTACTTGGGATTTAACCCCAGAACCTGAAAGTTAACGTAGCAGATATTCTAAAGAAGAAATAGTGGAAATATAGAAGGAAACGTACAAGATTTACAGGACTGTCCATCACCTCTATGGTTCATTCTCCTCACCTTTTAGATACATAACACCATTAAGAATTTAAAACTACTTTCACCCCTGTTAATTACACTAACTGTCGGTCCTCATCTCCACCAGTCGCAGTTACTTAGTTCCGCCAGTCGCAGAAGAATATGTTCTGGTGGAGGAAAACAACTGGCTAAGTGAACAAAAATCATAATCTGTTGATAAATGGTGTTTGTGGAACTGTGGTATAAAAGCAGGATCACAGCTGATGTCATGCTGTTGTGCTGAAAATCATCACTTCACATCAGCACTTCCTCTCTTGTGACATTTACTTACTTAAAATTCATTAAATCCTACACCCTACAGCACATGATTATCTGAAAGACAATATTATTAAATGAGGCAACCTTCTTTTGAAGAGCTTTTGCAACTAAAGTAAAAGTGAATAGTATTGTAGTATTGTCAGGATCATACAGGATCTCTGGAGACTTACTGAAAGATAGTCGGTAATGAGGTGACCAGAAAGCGCCCACTCAGGCCTGCAGAACAGAGCAACACAGGACAGAAGAGAGCGTTATTACAGAAATTTTATACACACACACACACACACACACACACACATATATATGTGTGTGTGTATGTATGTACAGTATGTGCAGAGGGTGAAGTGCAGCTGCAAGTTGTACCGGCTCATCTCCCGAGCGTAGGAGTTTTACACTACTTCAGCAGCAGAACTGTAATAGGAGTAAAGTAACTCTTTACTCTTTTCATCATGAACAGGAGCAGAGGTCTTATTTTCACCCAACCGGCTGAGGTCTTCTTAGACATTCATCTTATACAAGCAGTATGTAAGAGACAACCTTAAAGAGACAGCGTGACTTGGGGTTGGTTATTTGCAGGAGCACAATAAAAAGAAAAACTCTATGTTCTTTCTTTTTTCATGGTTCAAAATGTGCATGCACAACTTGCTTGAGATTTCTTACAGAAGAACTCTTTATTTGCTATACATAAGGCAGTGTGGTGGTGCTGGGGCTTCAATGCCCATCCTTCTGATCAGTAATCCAGGGCAGTGCCCATTGTTCTGGCGTACAACAGAGCTAAATCACAAAGAATGGAAAACAAGGTGTGCTGTTACAAGAAAATAAATGAGAACAGGGTTGTGTAGCCTGTTATTTTTATATTTTTATAATAATGAACATTGTGTCATACATTTTTAACGATCTACTGTAGAATTGCACTTAATGTGTTAGGACAAATGTGCTATTATAAACCTCCGGGCCACCACACCACTATCAGAGCTGCACAGTAAGAAAAAAATATATCAACACCTTCTGAACAATCAAAATTCCATCATTCTGGAATCAGCACCACCTGGATTTAACTGAGCAAATAGCTTCCATTGGATAATTAATGCAGGGTTTAATATATTTCACCTGGTAATAACTTAATTAACCCTAACTAATGCAGTAAGTAACTTACTTATTTACCATGTGGTCATGAGAAAAATGTAACTTTATTTGAAAATTGTCAAATTATTGGTCTGCATCAAGCAAAGAAAACAACTAAAGAGATTTAATGGGATTAAGAACTATCCAATGCATTATTAAAATCTGGAAGAACAGTCGTGAACCATCATCTTTAAGGAATAAATGCCACCTTAAAATAATTTTGAATCATTGTGATTGGACGGCACTTAAATGGTTTTGGGAAAATCAAATCATTAAAACAAACAAACAAACAAAAAAAAAAAAAAAACGGTAGAACTAACGAACTATTTTTAATAGTGAAAGTAGGAGTGTTTCCACATGCAAAATGAAAAGAGCACTCAAGGTTGGGACTAAACAGATGTGCAGCCTTAAAAAAACGACTCATTAGTAAGGCTAATTGCAAAAAAAAAAAAAAAAAAAAAATCAGTTTGTTAGAAAACATAAATAAAAGACTGTCGAGCATTGGAAAAGGTCATGTTGTCTGATGCCCAGAGTGATTGGTGCATCAGGGGAGGAACAGAGGCAGATGAAGTGATGCACCCAACATGCCTACTGTAGTTCCTACCTGACAAGTCTGTGGACAGTGTTATCTGGAGTTGCTTCAGTTGGTCAGGTATATGTTCAGCAGTGTTATGTGCTCCAAAATAAGGGCAGCTGAATACACTGAAGGTTCTTCCAATCAATTTTTTCTTCCCTGATGGCACAGACATCTTCCAAGATAACAACTTTAGAATTTACAGGCTCAAATTGTGAAAGAGTGGCTCAGACCTTAACCCTATTAAAGGTCTTAGGGATGTGCCTGTTGAGACTGTACGTAGAAGTCCAACTCTTCTATCACCAATACAAGATCTTTTAGTGAAAAGAATGCAATTCTGGACGGAAATGCATGTTGACATTGCTTAATCTTTCCAAAGCAAAAGGTGGTCCAACAGAATGTTACTGTGTGACTTTTTACTTGGCCGGCAGTGTTTTTTTTTCCCTTTTGTTTTTCAAGTCTGAAGTCATCAGCCATCTTTGGGCTGCTGTTACAATTTGTGTGCCAAATATCATTAACTGTTCTCCTTTCCTGTCCTTCCGATCTCCCCTGGTTCTCCTCCCCCCAAGGTTATTCAGTGTCCTTTTGAAAGGTTGTTTTTAACATGCTATTGGCCTGAGCATTCTATTTTAGAGATAAGTGGACCACACACTCACCAAATAAGCCTTCCATTAACAACCACATGTTATCTTAAATACTATAACTTAAACCATGTTATAAACATTGAGATTTCTCAAAACACCATATATTCCATTGTAAATTCTATCTATAGGTGCATTTACCACAGCCTGATCGGATCGGAATGAAGTTTTATTCTGAATGAGAGGGGTGGGGTAACCTTTGTTAATCTATTCAATATCTAAATACTAGCCAGGTAAACATTTGATTTTATTGTTTTTCTCTCATTGGAATATATCCTTTCTGCACATGTTTGCCCAACGTGAGGTAATATTAGGTAATATGACTGTGAGTTTCCCAGACTTGAGTGACAAGCTGGTAGCCCGACCCTGTAAATAACTGCCACTAAAACACAAATATACGATATACTAGTGATGCACCGAAATGAAAATTCTGGGCCGAAACCGAAAATTTAGGATGCACTTTGCCGAAAACCGAAAATGAAACCAAAAATAGCTTCTTTTAAAAACTTTAAAACATTTTAAAATACACTTACTCTGCATTTGTATTGTAGTATAAAATAAATAAACGGACTTCAGTCATATCATTTAAATCCACTTTTACACAATTTCGCTACCACAAAGCTAATATTTCATGGCACAACGTAATACAAAATATTAACTTGTCATTATGCCTTAATAGAATTTAAAAAACACCATGTCATTTCAGCAGCCCAGTATGTCCTGGCATGCAGCACTTTTGTGGAGAAAAGAACATAACCTTGTCCCAGTTGTTTCCCTCAGAATGTAAAAGAGTTAAACGTCCCAATCTGGCAACATAACCACATAGTTAAGTAGCTGTGCTGCAGCTTCGGAGGCCTGTACGGTATTATTATCATGTTATAAGCCTGTATTATGTATTTATTTATTCATTCATTAATTTTATTCTGTCTCTTGAACCAACAGGAAACTAAATAACAAACCTGGTTGTTGTGTGACATCTACATTTCCCACTGATATTCCCAGACTGGGGCTCAGTTTGGCGAAAGCCTCCCAGTCCGCTTGAATGTGCTGACACGCTGGACACCACGGGGCGTAGCTGTGGGCAAACAAGCAAACAAACAAACAAACAAACAGCACCGTTAACACTAGCTGGACATGTTCTCAGGTAACACCAGGAAGCTCTGTGCAGAATAATGCAATGGTACCCTCACAATGGCTAAACTAGCTAATATGCACACGTGGGACTTTATATTAGCTAGTCATGTATGCTAATATAACGTTCAAGTGCTTCATGAACATAAAGACATGTGCAATGAAACGTATTAATGGTATAATAATGCCCTGTCACACACAACTTCCGCTTTTTTGCAGAGAGATAAACGGGAGCACAGTGGGCGTGTCGTGTCAAAATCTAAAGCTGTCGATTATTTAAAAACCCACAATTTAATCACTTAAATACTGATAAATCCGACGTAATCATGCCCTGATTCCTTAAATAAAACACATGAAACTACTCACAATTTTAACATCCACTCGCCCTCGAGTATAAGTGTCCAATTTGAGTCAGCCACTGTCAACACGCTGCTCTCGGTCTGAGCACTGACATTATTTAGCTGGACTATTAAAACAATTAAAATAGAAGCGAGCCATATAATATTGTTTAAAAGCTTCAGCTGTTGTGATCGCTTCTGTCCCGCCATATTGGCAGCTAACATTCCTGTATGATAGTCAGAGACCTGAAATGCCTCGCCCTCCTTTTTTTAAGGTAGACCGTAGTGTCGGTATTACACGCCTTCCGCGAATTTCTGGTTACTTTGGCACCGAATATGGTGTCATCTGGTTGGTTGTAATGGCTCCCATCTCTTGTTTGTCGGCAGAATGTCCCGCCTACGCGTCATTAAACGCGCCACTTTCAGTTTGAATTCCTCCAATAGTTTTACAGATCCCGCCCCCGTCCGCCTTCGATTGGCTACAAAAATGATTGACGTCTGTCATTAGGCAAGTCTTTCTACAGTATCTATGACTTAATAATAGTGGTCCAAATTCAAGTTACTGAGCTGTGTTTCCTTTAACATTTTTCATAAATCTGAAAAAAATTAGGCCTATTTTGACGTCTAATTTTGTATGACTGTGGTTAGTATGCATGGGGAATTCACCATTCACCATAAAAAGAGCATATTCACCATTAAAGAGCAACATTTCTTCGCTTATATTTTGACTAAAAAATCAGAAGAAATGTATTGTCATTGTAATTGCTGAATGGTTAATTAAACAAAGATAATAAATTATTATATAAATAAAAATTAAATGAATAAAATATTTTAGTGCAAACAACTTATGAGATATCCCCTCAAAATGTGTAATAATAATAATAATAATAATAATAATAATAATAATAAAAATCATGAAAATTTCCAAACATTTCCTAAATGTGTACTTAATCACAAGATTAGAGATCATATTAATATTTGAGGAATTACGGATTACATGAAATGAAAAAGATGCAAGAGAACAGATTCTGCACAAAATCACATCATAGGTTCACCCAGGACAGCAATTTGAAAGATGGTGATCACATGATTTGTACGCACTTCTTAAAGTTTCATCAGTACTTCCGGTTCTGTGCAATGCCTCAAATCATGCAAACCTCAAAACTCCAAAATTCAATATGTCTGCATCATATTATATTTGTACCTTTACAGTTCCAAAAAGCATTTTGTGCCTTATGTCATATATATATATAAAAATCAAATACATCTTTAACTGAAAAAGCTGGACAGTAAAAGTCATTGGAAAATGAATAATGATCTAAAAGGTAACATACAGTATACAGTAAACAGTTCTGATAATTTGGAGAAAGTAATTTTTTTAAGCCTGTAAATATCCCATAATATATTCCATTGTAGGTTTAGATATACAGTAGACTGTATGTAAATATTTTTAAGCAATATCACACAAGAAAGAGTGCTGAATATCAGCATGGCTATAATGCTGCTCGTAGACATAAGGGCGCAGCCGAGTGTGATATTGCTTTTATACAACAGTTCCACAAACACCATTTATAGCATACCAGATTATGACCAGTATTTGGTGTACTTGTCATGGGTGAAAGTAGATTTAAATTGTTACTGGGAGTACATGTATGTAGCTAAAAGCTGAGATGCTGGACAGTCCTGTAAATCCTGTTTCTCTTTATCCTAATAAACTTATTAGGGTTTAAAATGTCAACTCAAATCACAAATAGTGTTAAATTGAAAGTTAGTACACTACGATGCACAATCAGTGTCCTTGATTAGGGGTTACAGAGGAATTTGGTATTCAGCTTAGTATTAGAAGGTAGTTAGCTTTGGCGAAAATAAAATGACAACATTATCAGATGTGTTCTGAATGTGGGTTTTGGCATTTAGCTGCTCTCTGCAGATTGTACCTATCACCTTTCACCTATTCTGCAAATGACAGTTGGTGTAATTAATGGATGTAGAACACCTGGGATGTGAGGTGATACATACAGTTTGTTACGACCTCTAGGGGTTAGCCGGAACAGAAAAAGAGAACAGAACGAGCTTACACCAGAGAGATAACAATAAACAGAACAGACTCGTATTTAACCTGAGTAACCTGAAATTAAACATTAGAAAACAAAGTACAAATTTGCTTAACTACCTTCCTAAATCAAAAACAGAGTAAAAAGATATGTGAAAAAGAAATGGCGTCTCACCCCCTACTTCCCGTATGTCAAGTTATCTACAAGTTATTTACAAAAAGTTGATGTTTACATGCAACCAAATCAGAATCCACACCATAGTCAAACAAGCAAAAGATTAAATAAACCGGGTAGTCAGTCCGTACAAAGATTTACAAAGACAACAAATACTACCACAAAGATTACAACATTCACACTTTCTTTCTCTCTGGCACAACACTCAAAACAAACAAACGACAGAACATACAACAATCGAAATCTAAAAAATTTAGCACATGGCAGATCAAATTTACAGAGGCTCAAAATGGCAAAAGCTGAGTGTTTGGGGCGGTCCTTATATCAGGATAGGATGCAGAGTAGAACCAATCCCGAGCTCCAGCTGATTAGCAGGCCACACGCACCTAGAACAGACACAGGTCCAACACCAGGAGCAGAGAGATATCTAACAGACACAAACAGAATCTCAGAAATCATAACAAGTTAAACGTCCCAACGCTGTTACTATCTATTATTACCATTCATGGAAAGTCTCTTGTCCAATCAGATAACTAACTTGTAACTACTTGTTGTATAGTCTTTGTTAATATGTGTTAATAAAGATATATTTTCATTATTTAAAACATGTGGCAGAAATTACTTTTTTTTTTAATGGTATAAAGCTGTGACACTGTATGCGAAACTGTTTATCACTCCAAATATACTGTATGTATATTTATTTGGATTTAAACCCAAGTTGGAAAATCGCCTAAACCAGATATTTTTGTGCTCTAGTAAAATACAGAGGAAGAAGCACCCACACTGAATGATACCAGCATTAATCTCAACTAGAGATTCACCTCTCACAGCTATTATATTTGTTTTTACCAGCAAAACAAAGGAATTCATAGTCATTGTAAAAGCATTGCTTTTAAATCCTTTGCATGAACATGGTCCTTTATAGTCCAGTGAACGTCATATCTGACTGATCCGTCATGCCCAGCTGAAAGTAAAAACCTTTGACGCACATGACTATTTTGTTGCTTCTCATATGACCAGTCCCATTGCACATCTCTACTGTCAGCCAGATCATATGTTAAGTTTCCATCACAAAAGCAAATAGACAGACAGATATAAGATCATATCAAAATTCATATCTTTTTATCTTTTTAGAACACATTACTTCTTTTATCTTGAAAAAATGTATTTAGTTGCATTCCTAAAATATGTTATAACTGCATATTTTAAGCACAGAAACACTTTTATAAAAATTGATCTATTGAATTTAATATATTTTCTGAACTTATCCACTGACACATACAGCTAGGGTTGTTACTGTGTTATGGTTTCATGATTAGTCACACTGTATGACTAGGTGGTCATTTCACTGTTAAAATGCTGGAATGACAAATGATAACAACACAAAACGTTTAAGTAAAATTTATTTCTCAACCACTGTTTCTGTTCGCCATGTGATTGATTGGAATTGAAACCCTTGAGGTACAAGGCCACAATGCTAACCACTACGCCACTGTGCCACCAAGTAAAGGCAAATGAATTATAATTACTAGTTTGTTAATGATGAGCAAGCCAGGGGCGATGGTGGCAAGGCAGAATCCTCAAGCGGAACCAGATTCAACAGGGAATCTGCTTTTCGTAATATCGGATAGGTATAACACGGATTGAGTTGTGGTCATCCTCTGCAATATGAGGATAAAAATTCAGTATAATGAGAAAAGTGTTTAAGTTAATATGGAGTCCACTTTTGTTGTTGGATGCTCAGACACAAAACTGTTTGTGGGAATTTCAGTCCTTCTGACCATACTGACTGCATTCACAATCAAAGAAGGAATTCCTGCATCAGCGAGTCCAGACCATCTTCATGGTCAAGTAGAGCCATCCCCAGTCACCACACACTTCTCAAGCAGACCACACAGGACCATCCTCAGCAGTAAGCCAGAGGCCTCCATATGGCATTCTAAACAATACCATGGCAACAGTTTGAGGAGGGCCAAAATGTATGGGTGACGTATGGGTGTAAAGGTCAGCTGTCCAATAACCATACAGTGTATATAAAAAATATGTAAATACGTTGTATAAAGAATTTGTGCTCAACTGTACTAAATGTGTCATTTTTACCACCAGCTTGTGTTTTCAGTGGTCACTTATTACCATAAAAAAAAAGTGATACTGTTTTTTATATTTTAGAGTAGGTTAACATACTGTGAACATTTGAGACCATGACACACTTATGCAGAACACAATTCACCTTTCCAACAAGCCTTCGATATTTACATAATCTGCCAGCTTGTAAAGACCTGACTCAGTTACTAAAAGGATCTGTACAGCATTAGTATTCCCAGCTGAAAATGGCCTGTTTAAACACTTGCCAGTTGGGTGTATTTTGGTCAATCCATAATATATAATCTAACATGAAATCCAATAGCAATAGAATGCCATCTTTCTTTACAGGAAAGAATATCATTTGCTTCCCACTCAGCAGCTTGCCAGAAGTCACTGTTTGCTCGATAAAAAAAAGTTGCCATCTTTGTGTAAGCACAAGAAGTTGCAAAATTCTACAATTATTGAAATTCAGTAAAAGAAATTCATGTCACCAAATGTTTGTATGATAGTAATTATGTTGTTTGGTTTTAAAATGAATAAGCATATGCCATCTTCACAGTTATTTTGACACTGTACCACTTATGCATGTGTGCATATTTTGAATGAAAACTAACCAGCATATGTGAATAATAAGAACTTGACACAATAAGAATAACAACAAAATATGACTACTCTTACTACTACTACTAGTACTAAAGGCTTAACCACTACTAAGTCAACGTCGAACATTTTCTAGAATTTGGCTGATGGGATAGTCCTTAAACAATGAGAATAAGAAGGTTTAAAATATCTTATATACCACTACAGGGCACATACACTGTGGGCAATTTGGGATAATCTGCATGTCTTTGGGCTGTGGGAGAAAACCAGAGTATCTGGAGGAAACCCACCATGCATGGGGAGAACATGCAAACTCTATGCACACAGACGCGAAGTAGGTGTGAGACAATTACACAGTACTAACCATGAATCCAACGTGCCATCAATTACAGTATATTTTGAACATGAAACGTATATACTATGTGATATATATATAGATGATGGACAATTTTCCAAACAAAAACACATCTTTAAATACTTTATTCTTTTAATGATTTTAAATGTAAATATAGTTGCAACCAACGATGATCAAGCCCAAGCACCTGTGCCATCGCTGCTTGGGCGCACTAGAGCAACAGTGGGCACATGCATTTATAGGGGCAATACCAATACCATTATTATATATGTTAAGACCTTCAAAAAGCCCTGGATGCTGGGGAAAAAACATCATACTATGATGTCACTCAACGTGATATCGACTCAAGGAAGTCCAAATGGTACCAGATTCCAACCTGTGTGCTGATTCTCATGACCTTTAGAGCATGTTAGGACCCCCCAAAACGCCCGGATGCTTAAAAAAAATCCTTAGAAGAACAAGAGGTACCTTTTTTTCTTTTACAAGATTAGAAAAACAACATGCGAAAAGGTTGAGAAGCCAACATGGATTCATCAGTTCACCTCATGTTGTTCTGACTTTGGTTACTTATACGGCGGCTTAGTGGTTAGCACAGTCCAAAATTAAGTCCCACCTCGGGTTCTGTGTGTATTGAGGTTGCTTGTTCTCCCTGTGCTTGGAGGGTGTCCTCCTAGTACCCCAGTCCAGAGACATGCAGGTTTCCTTCCACAGTCCAAAGACATTAGGCTAACTTTCCTGTAGTGTGTGAATGTTGACCGGAGGTCCTACCATGGTTGTAAAAACAGGAATAAATACAGTGTCACCATTGGCGTCTCTAGTTGGACTACAGAGGTTTCAAGATGGATGGATGGATTTTTAGTTATACAGCCAAAGATCAATAGTTATCCGACTAAAGTTGAAAGAAGGGGACGTCCTGCTGGCTCAGGTGCCCCTGTATACTCATATTGATTTAAAAGTGGGATGAGTGCAGCCCTGTTCTCCCCTGTACACCGGTTGGGAGCTCTCCTCACCTTAGCTTTGTCCAAACGCACTAGGAGGCGCTGAATCCCAGCGAGCAAAGTGATCGAGCGCTGAAGTGCCGCAAATGAGTCAATGTGCGGAGGCCACTCACGCTGCCTCCCCCTCCTTCACATTTACTCGCCATCATTCACCAGCGCGCTTCTTTCGCTCCTCATTTTTTTTTTTTTTTTTACCTCTGCGGTCCGTCGGAATTCCCAGCAAGCTCCGGCACAGGTTTAGAAAGCAACAGCAGCAACATTAATCATCTTAAATCATGTTCGCGCGCGTGTAGATCTTGTCATTTTGTTTTCTCTCGCGCGCGCAGCCCTCAGTCGGGGCTCTGAAAGAAGACAGAAGATCTCGCGCGCGCTCTCTCTCGCAGCTTGTGTGTGTGGGTTTTTTTTTTTTTTTTTTGCGTTTGTTTTTCTCTTCTTGGAGGTAAATGTGCATGCTGAATGGCCGGAGCACAGCCCGGGGTTCACGCGCTGCAGCTCAAGCCGGTGTGCGTGCCGGAGAGTCTGAAGAAAGGCAGCCGCTTTATGAAATGGGACGAGGTAAGTCATGGACAGCGGCGTGTGCTGTCAGTCTCTGCGATTGCATGAAAACAAAGCTGCCAACTTACACGAATTCGCCTCGAATGTGCGTCGTTCTTCGACACCCCCTCTCCAAAAAAAAAAAAAAAAAAAAAATAGAAATACAATTCTGGAAAATGTCCACTGTTCTGTTTAAACATCACAGCTTTAGTCAACTCAGTCATCCGTTTATCTGTGAGCCCTTAGTGATCGTTCATAAACAGCTTGATGCACTGAAATAATCATGCTATTTGTCTTTTTTTTCAACCAGTATGTACTATGATGCTTTAAATGTTATTTAATGTTAAATTGTTATTATTATTATTATTTTTTTAATATGTCCAATTCACACCTGAGTGGAGGAAAGAGGTGGATTTCCTTTCATTTCCATTTGGGAAATAACGACATATCTGTTAAGATATAATAGTGTGGTATTGACTGGGAGATCCGCGCAGTCCTCTGTTGCTGTCGGTTGAGTAATTATTGGAGTGTAATGCAGTCCCTTAGTGCTGCACTGTTAATAATGGAGAAGCACTGAGGATGAGGATGCTGATCTGCTCACCTGTTGGTTCTTGGAAAAAGACACCGGAAAACTCCAAAACTCCAGAGCTGCACCGAAAGACGCTCACGTGTGCAAGAACAATGTTATCTCCACCATGTCCCATTGACTGTTTGACATGAATAACAGTTTGTCTAGTTGATATGGAGGGACACAGTAGAGGTATTTAATAAGGATGCACCAATACATATGAATATCGGGCCTGAAGATGACACAACGTAGGTAGAATGCGACTTGTCTACATTAATCATTGTGTCCAGGGATTCCATAAGCTTGGAGAGATTTAGCTCAATTACTAAGAGGAAGACAGTGTTCGGGGTATTGGTGGCTCAGTGTTGGGTCCGTGTTCAATTCCCACCGAATGCCCAAACCCCAGCCGCTGGATGCAGTGCCGGTCTCAAGCCCGAATAAAATGGGAGGGTTGCATCAGGAAGGGCATCAGGTGTAAAACCTGTGCCAAGTTGTGTGCGTGTGTCCTCGACAGGAGCCGCTGAAAGACTAAGCAGACCAACTAAAAGGATGACAATCCCATAACATCCTTATTGTACCAATGGAAAAAAGTGGGAAAAGTGGTACTGCATTCCTAGCACTTGATGTTATTCATAATTTATGACTCACTAATAGAAACACACACACACACACACACACACATTCAGAGGGGCCCAAAAAATGTATGCACACTTCAACATGAAAAATATATGCCTCTCTTCTGATGGTTACATGATAGCATCAACGATAGTGCACCTACTGACATCTTTAAAGGAAACATAATACTACACATTGCTGCCATAATTCAATTCGAGTTTTTGTTTAAAAGGGCATAGAGAACAACTGTTGAAGTGTGTATACATTTTCTGGTCCCATCTGTATACGAGATGTATGTACAGTATATGGATATACAGTATAAATTGGTGGTATTTAAGTCCTACACCTAATTTCTAACATGTATTTGAATAATCCAGCACTTCTTCCTTCTACAAAGAGCACCTTCACAAAGTAGTGACTAAATGTGATGCAGATGGTGCAACCCATTCATGCATGCTCATATCTTTCTGTGATCAACAAGAGGAGGCATGTTCTTATGGTGAGCTGCACAATGTGAAATGCTGTTCGAGTCTATTCTTCACTACACCCGCAAAATCTTACAGGGTGCCAGGAGGCAGACAATAAATAAAGGTTTGTGGTATGCTCACGCAGAAAATGTAGGCAGTTCAAAGCTTGGGCTACACATAAAACTGAAAATATTGGTCTGTTGCTATGGCAACTTTCGTGCTTTTAATCCTTCTCTTCTTGGCTCTCTTACTTTAGCAAAGATGCGCTCTGCCACCCAACTTAGATGTGCTCGTGCATGTGGGCAGATCTGCCAAAGGTCTAAAATAACACAATTAGAGAGCTGTAAAGGATACACTGTGCCGCAGTTGACAGTCGGCACTGAGTAAAGGGGGAAATGTCCTTTTTCTTCTTGAAACAGACAGACATTAACTTCACAGCTGACATTTCGTTTTTGTCGAAGTGATAAGTTCCATGGAAGGTTAAAATAAGATTGTGGTCGCTAATCATTGTGGAGGAGGTGAGCTCCTAGCTCAGAGTAGGGTGCTAGGATTTTGTGACTTGCACCAATGCAAGTTATTAAAAATTAACATGAGTATGTAGGACACTTATGCAAGGTCTGACTCAAATTTCAGATTTTCATAGACTCATAGCTCATACACACGGTGTACTTAATTTGATTTTAAGATGATATATAATTGGCAGCATAAAAGCTCGTGGTTTTTGTTTCATGTTGCAATATCAGCTCGATATACAGATACGTTTAAATAGTATGACCATTTTAAATGATGACTTGTTTTGTTCTGTTCAGGATTCTTCTACAGTGACCCCAGTGACGTTACGGGTGGATCCTCAGGGCTACTTTCTGTACTGGACTGATCAGAATAAGGTAAGAGCTCTGTTCTATTCAGTGCTAATTAATTTTCAGAGCTTAACAGTCTCTCATCCGTTTGCATTTGTTCAGATTCAGTATATAAGGTTTTAGAATACAGTATGATGATTGAGAATGTAAGGTTTTAGTATACATTATGATGTTTGAGTATATGATGGTTCAGTAAACAGTATGATGAGTCATTGTATGATGATTCAGGTTAAAGTACTATATGATGAGTCAGTGTACAGTATGATGATTCAGGTTAAAGTCATGATTTGGTGTATAGTGATTCAGTACACAGTATGATAATTCAGTGTATGATGATTTAGTTTAAAGAATGATGATTCAGTACATGATGATATGGTATATACACTATATTATGAATTAGTATACCGTCTTATGATTCAGTAAATGATGATTCAGAATACATGTCTGATGATTCCGTATATGAAGAGTCAGTGTATGATGATTCAGTGTTTGAAGGTTCAGTATGCAGTCTGATGATTCAGTACATAATGATACATGGTACAGGATACGATGGTTTAGGATACAGTAGTATGTTTCAGTATATGATTCAGTATATGATTCAGTATATGATTCAGTATGCAGTCTGTTGATTCATTATGTGGTGATTCAGTATACAGTATGATGATTCAAAACATGTTGATACAGTACACAGTATGATAATTCAGTATATGTTGATACAGTACACAGTATGATAATTCAGTATATGTTGATACGGTATACAGTATGATAATTCAAGATGTTAATACAGGATATAATACTTCAGTATATGTAGATTCAGTGTATGATGTAACCTAGATTTGAGTTTTTGCTTCTGGCTGTGAGTTTGCAGTAACATTGAAAACTTTTATACCTGATGTCAAGGTGGGAAAAGTACATGGGGGGAATGTGATATGTTTTGTAATAATCTAATTTTAGATAGAATATGTTGCCACACACACATGAATTTGAAAACTTGCCTGAAGGGATATATTTGGGAGAAAGTGTCCATAGTCCAGATGAATGGCTTACTACCAAGCCTGAGAGTTCCTCACTGAGGGCCCTGTTTAAAATAATTAATGTCATGGAAATAGTGGAGAAGTCAAACTTTTTTTTTTTGGCTTCAAGAATACACATAACACTAATTATAAAACGAGTGGTCCGTGAATGAAAAGGTTTGTGCATTATTAATAAAGTGCAGTGGGAATTATTTTTGATTTTTATTACATACTGTACATGGTCATCATTTATTTCTATACTTTATACATCTATACGTTGCCCAAATGAGCTATTTCGCCTGCTGAAGGTGTTAGGCGGGTGGGATGTGGGGATTGCAATTGTGTATTCTTGGTATTTTAAACGATGTAGAGCGTATTGATTTGGGGTTGGGGGTGGGGGGCATTTATCACATTTGGGCTTCATTTAGAAGCTTGCTGTGGTGGCATTGAATTGCTACTGGTCAGTTTATTCACCCTGGAGGATATACACATTTGAAATCATCAAAGCATTTTCAGAATCTCAGTCAAGTCATGTAGCATGAAATTGTCAGAAGTTCTGGGTTGTGGAGTGAAGCCAGGCATGGCAAGACTCATATTCCATTCAGTTTCAAGGTATTTGAGTTCTTTATAAGCGAATGTAGGATTCTGCATTTTTTTCTTCTTCTTTCTTGATCGGTCAGGAAATATGCTGGTTTGTTGTAGTTTTCTATTTTTTTAAAATAAATATTATTATTATTATTTCAGCAGTAAATTGTCTGAGAGCTTCAGAATGTGATGTTTCAAAAAAAAAAAAAAAGAAATAAGGTAACGGAGTAGTATTGCTTTGTACTGTACACCTTTAATATGGTGGGCCTGGTGGGATAGATATTCGATACCAATCATTTTAATTAACTGCTCAATTTATCTAGAAAACATGAAAGAAATGTATGTAATGTTATTTGGTCACTAATTCTATATGTATGCAATGTAAATGGTAAAATCCTGGGAAGTGTTCTTTATGTCGGTCAAGTAAATCAATAGAATGTCTATAATGTCCTCATGCTAAGCCCGCTATAGCATGCCAACCACATTTTGTGTGTTTGCTCATTTTATGTTAACAACCTCTGTTACTTTCAACCCTGTTACTGATTTAAGACTGAAATGCACCCATCGCCAGCAAACTCACCAAAAGAGAGATAGTTGCATGAGATGGGTTAACACATTTTTCCAGTGCTTAAAATCTTTCCTTAGGTTTAGTGTTGAATAAAAAGCTATAGTTTCAATTCAGTTGGCAGGGCTAAATGGCACGCCCATCGTAGAATCACTATCTTACTGTAGCTCGTAGTATTCAGAGACCATATTTCAAATCATTTAATCCATCACTAGCATTCACTAGAACTTCATGCATGTCATTTATGAGGCAGATTCACACGATTGGCCTGGTGGTTAAAATAGCTTCTCATACCTTGCACTCAACGGTAATTGCATTGAAAACGATGCAGATAGATTTGTGAGTGGGTCAGGTTTCAGCGCATCATGTAATAAGGTGCTATTGTGCTTCATGTGTGAACATGATTTTTAAAAGTATGAATTTTTTTATTTCTGTTGAATTTCACAGGATGGACAACAGTTTTGTTATGACTCTCTTAAAACATTTAACAAAATTCTCATAATTCTCATAACTGTAATTAACAAATCACATTCTATGTCTTCATATGTCTTAATTCAGTTTTCACTTGTGCCTTTAAATCCATCTTGATCTCTTTCAAAGGCATCACTTCTACGCCTCATTTTGCCTCAAGGCTACCCATGTGGATATTTTTCTGACCTTAAATGTGTTTTTGTGTTACTGTTGGTAAAAATGTGAGTTTTGTACTACAGCTAAAGATTGAAGAATGAAAGAATCTGAGGAAAAATGTCTTCGGGGAAGATTTTTCAGATTCACTGATTTTAAGAATTTTGCTTTTTTTTTGACTGATATAAAGTATCTGATATGATAGTGTGATGCTAATCACACAGAAAATCCTGTTATATAAGGTGAGCATAAAGTCTTTCCCTGTTTTTAAACAGTAGACAACAATATGAATAGATATTTATATATTATATATATATTATTGATATAATAGATAAAACTATGCTTGGTACAAATGGTTTATTGCCATGATTTTTCATAATGCTAAAACATTCATGTTTCTAAACCTGAGACCGTCTGGACCATAGTCCAATGCCCTAACCACTGAGCTACCCCTACCCTTACAGTCAGTTGTATCATCTTTGGTTTCCAACTAAGCCTGGAATATACACCACTCACCCCCCAGAAAGATCAATATGAATTAATCAATGAGGGAAATGCAAACTACAAGACACTGATAACCTGCACCAAAAACAGTTTGTATGGAATCGTTCTCAAATTGAATAGAATTGAATTGAGGGTTTTCATAGCTGCATGTACGATTCATCTTTTCGAATGGTATCCTGCTCCTAACAAATATGAATTGTACATATTATTGAGATCTAACTGACTATGCTCTGTGCAATTTGTCTTTTAAGGATACGCAAGCACATTATCTTCTGGGATGACTGGATAGTCTGAAATGAATGTGTGTCACAATAATGCAGTAGTGCAATCCATTCTGCAAATCACAGCTCACAATGACTTATTATACATTTGTGCATCTGTGGCGAATGTGCGAGGAAATCATAACTAGTTGCTAGTGGCAGGAAAATAATAGCATGCAGTAGTGTTATGCAAACCAAGGGTCTCATGATCAATACTCGCGTTTCTATTTTTAGAGGACTGCAGGTTGGCTTGTCGCCAGCGAGAGGCACAGCAAACATGACATTCATTTAGTACACAGTAGCAGTGGACTGCTGCCATTGCATCAGTCGCGCAAGTTATTCTCAGTCTAGGAAGTCAGTAGACTGCGCCATCCTGCACACTGCCAGCACACTGAGTGGATCACTCAGCCTAAGTGGATTCTAAACAAGGAATATGCTGGTCTTGTTAGGTCAAATCATATTGTCTGCGACTGTGCCTTCCACAAGCTTCTTTCAAGTGTGTCTGTGACCCAAAGTCCCCTCCATAGGCAGCCTTCTTGTTCGGTTGCCATGGCAGTGCTGAAGCTTACAGCTGTGCTTGAATTTGAGTTAATCCAGATGAGAAAGATAATGAAAGAGGGGCAGGAACGTGTGAAATAAAGCCACGGTATTTATGCTGATTAATCATCGATTCCCTTTCTACATACAACATAGTTTAAACAACAGACACTTTCAACCAATTCAAAAATTTCTTTTTTTCCAGCCCATAAATCACCTCATATGTCATTGTATAGAATGCCATGCATGCAGTATAGTGTCTGATGCCTGATGGCCGTTTTCACATCATGTTTTATGATGTCTTCATGAATGCAAAGACTAGACTTATATAGTTGTGGATGAAAATGATACAATTAAATGCATTAATTCTGATTTTTATGTCATAAATACCTTACAAATAAGCAATCAGTATTTACAGTATGTAAGACGAGAAAATTACCAAAGAACATTATGCAAAGCGGTACATACTGTAGACGTGTGGGCAAGGAATGAATAGGTTAGATAAGTAATATCAATCCTCAAATCCTGTGCATTTTTGTGGCAATAGTGAGAAAACCTGCATAAATACTTTTGTTGTGGACTAATCAATATGCAACAAATAGAAAACCAGACGCCTTTAACTATCATCATTTTTCCAGGCAACAGATCACTAGAGTTTCATCATACAGAACATTATCTTACAAAAAGATTTTCCCGTGTGAAATCATCAGCATTGATCTTTCCTCAAAAACCCACTTTGATTTCCATTCAAATCAGAACTGCAAAATGATATGTTTTATTTCAATTTAATTTTTATATTATACATTATACATTATTGTTATGCATTAAAGACAATATGTCCCCGACTATGATATCACATATGACGTTTATACTGTTACGGATTATAATCAGTGAACTGTTTAACTCTTAGCCATTAATTATACAGTAGGTTAATGTTCATCTATTCAATCACCTTCAGTAAATGTTTTATCCTGGTCGAGGTTGCAGTGGCAATTAACTTGCAATGACGTTAATTGTACCTGGTATTTCATCTGTAAAGTGAAAATGCTTTTGAAATGCTTTGTAGAGTAACAATACCTTTAAAGACAAAGTAATAAAATAAGAGATGACAAAAGATGATTGAAATCTCACCATTCACTTACTGCTTAATTATAATCTATTATATTATTTTAAAATTACAGTATATTATGTTTAAGGCTGTTTACTACCCTGCCCACATGTAGTTCACTGCTTTCAACCATGCCATGAAGACTCAGTCAGATTTAGACAGACTCTAGAGTTTTGCTATAGTTGTCTAAAGGGAAAACTATCACCTCTTCCAAGGCTGTATGAAACCATTCAGCACTTGTTTGCTTCAGGAACATTTTAGCATAGAACTGAAATCAACTGCAACTGATTCATTCTGTATCATTGGTGTTGTTTCATTAAACTTTTATGGAATGGAATCATTGTTCAGGTTGGCTAATCAACTTGTTGCTTGGTGTCTTTATTTTCGACAGGAAACTGATCTGTTGGACGTTACCTATATCAAGGATGCAAGGACTGGGAAATGTACTAAAACACCAAAGGTAAGCATCTCCAACCACTGTTACGTATGTTTCTTTTTCAGATTATACTTTTCCAATTCTGTTCATTAGGTCTAAAGTACCATGTTGTTTAAAAAAAAAAAAAGCGGTTTACTTTTTCACCTGCTGTATGTCCTGCATGACAATCTAAATATAGATTTAGTGGGTTTGTGGGTGATAAGAATCACTCACTGAGGGTAATGGGATATGCAGTCTAGGACAAAGTGCCAGAGGCAGGCATCTGGATCCACATTTAAAAGCATCTAAAAGAAAATAATATATAAAATTATAAACAACAAAATTATATTATTATAATAAGCGTATATGTATATTATGTAATATATATATATATTATTATAAATATACACATACTGTACATAGACATTCATGTCACACATACTGTATGTTTATAGAGTATATATGTCACATATATAAGGTACCTCACTCGTCTACATTTATAAGATATGGACAGTAGTGTATAATGGGATTAATTTGATCAATATTTCTCTTCATTTGCTGTTTGGCAAGTTTGGCAAACATCTGGCAACATGTGCACACATCATCTCATAGAGATTTCTTTGGAAGAGCTGCAAGGTGTCAAGAAAAGTCAGGGGAAGTCAGGAGAAATCTCCTGTGGCCAGGCCGGAGCTGACTAAGTAAATCTTTTAGTTTTGCATTCATGTGAATATGCCTGCAGCTCACCGTGAGCCATCCATCCAGCCACGCACGCGAAGGTCGAAGCTGTTTGAGAAGATAGAATGAATCATGTCGGGTGATTTGGGATGTCTTCTGAGGCAATGTTTCTAAAAGGATCAGATGTATTACTCAGCACCTATCAACACCTGACACAGTCAGCATGATTGAGAGATGCTAGTTAGCTAGAGGGAGGATTTTCCCGAAATCATCTTCACATATGTTAAGGCTAGAATGGTTACACGCAACTGGAGAAAGATACAAAAAAAAAAATTCACTTTTATGCAATCGATCATCCCAAAAGCAATCTTGGCTACAATGAAAATTGAGTGGCTGCTCTAGGCAGGAGCAATGAGATTCCCATCTCTGATCGCTACTCTTATTCCCGGAGGCGCAGTAAAGCCGTAATAGAAAACCATTTGGTTTTAAAGCATTATCAGGCCATGATTGCAAAGCGCAGCCTTATTGCCATTATATAGAGAAGGGAACCTAAATGGCATACTGTTGTGTGTGTGTGTTTGTGTGTGTGTGTGTGTGTGTGTGTGTGTGTGTGTGTGTGTGTGTGTGTGTGTGTGTGTGTGTGTGTGTGATATGTGCTCGCTATAAAAACTGTCATAAAGTGTCGAAATTAAAACGCCCATTAAACTTGTTGACACTGCAGGTAAGCGATATATAATATAAGCAGAAACAACAAGACAAGTCATATTTAGCAATCTTTCTTTATTCATTTTGATATCATGAAATTATTATATTATTGTAAATTGTTCTAATTTTATACTCTTTCTAATTATGTGTATTGTGAGATTTTAATACCATTGACAATAGTCATCTCAGCCGAGGGCTATAACATTTTGAGACTGAGTTTATTAAATAAGAGAGCTAACTGTAGAGAGATAACGAGACATTCACCTCCGAAATGTATCACATGTACTGTACGTGTGAAATTAAGGCCAGGATTACATAGTGGACTGTTTAGAAGCAGGCATCTGTTGAAAAGCCACTAGCGCTTCGCTAGTGGTGCTGCTTTCGGTAACGAACATATGGCTTTCTAGAAACAGTTTTCACAAGTGCCGGAGATTGAAACTAATTTCCGTGTATAATCAATGTTCTTGTTTCGATGCACACAATAAATTTGTTCAGCAGCAACCTTTTCGCTGGGCTGAAAGGAATCCACACTCAGGCCAGCAGATGAAGGACTGAATACAGAGCTTTAATCCGAGTGGAAGAAACTCCTTTTTAATTTCTGCCTACTTTTTCTCAAGCAAAAATGGCCTCGAGGTGGATTATCAGCTCAACGCCACTGCCATGAAATCAGGCTCCTCCATCTGTTGAGACTGCTCTAGAGGAATCGAGAGACCAAAAGCCTTTCTGGATGTCAAAACAGATCAGAAAATGGTTCTAAGTTTATTAATATTTTTTATCCTTTCTTACCGCTTTATATTCGGAATGTACAGCAACTTCGAAGTGGTGCACTGGCAAATTTGCAATGTGAATCCCCAGTTTTTGTACACGTAGTTAATCTCTTCGCCATAGAGGGCTGGCGGCCGAATTTACGTTGGCAAAAGAAATAATATGACAATATGGCAAAGCACCATCCTTTCATTATTCACTCGTTCCTCTTCAGTAATCATTTTATTCTGGTCAGGGTTGTGCTGGATTCAGAGCCTGTCCTGGGAACACTAGGTGTGATGCATGAATACATCCCTCACAGCGCACCATGCACACACACACACACACACACACACACACACACACACACACACACACACACACACACACACACACACACACACACACACACATTTTCAAACACATATTAGCAAACATAATCCACCCACTGGCAAGTTTCTGGAAGGTGGGACAAAGTCAGAGGACCCTGGAGGAATCCCATATATCACAAAGACAGTAAACTCAGTGACAGGATCAAAAATGGGACCTTGAGGCTGTTGTTTTACGTGTGTCACTGCACCACCCACTTCTTATTATGCTACCATATATGCCTTATATATATATATAATAAACCCACATTTAAAGAAAAATATTTGAGTTTGTTGGATTATCCGGATGCTGTACTGTAATTCATCCAATCTCCCGCAGACACACTCATCTGGAGTGTTCGGAATCGGTCAGATGCTAATTATGATTTGTTATGCCTAGTGGACACTACATAGCTTTCGAAATGCTAAAATTGCCTTACTGCTCACACTACACAGCAATTATCACACACATTCTGTTTCCATGTCAGCATAACAGTGAGTAATAAATGACCGTCGATGAGGCTTAGACGTTACTTGATCTGTCACCTTCACGAAGAGGGACTGCTTCCAAAAATCCTACGGTCTTAATAAAATCACAGCAAAAGGAAGTTGCGAGAAAAAACCCGCAACTTGCTGAAACAGTCGTTGGAATGAGATATTATGGATTTTTAGATTCGACATCAAATAAACATTTGTGCTCTTGCCAAAGCTATATCGGTCTCCTGTGCAAGCTCCACACAGAATGCAGTATGCCCTTTGGCATGATTGTTTTTATTTTCGTCGTTCTCCGAGCATTCTCACCGACCATTGCTCATCACTGTTTTTATTCTGCGCATGAAATAAAATTAGATGTGGGAAGTTCCAAAGTACGCAAAGCATACCAAAAGTCCAAAGCCTGACTAAATTACAGTACATACGTGGAAAAGATGGTAGCGCTAAGCAAAATAGTGTTAACAAATTAGACTTGACTTATCTTGCATATTGCTTAATAATATGCAAGATAATTATTTGGAACAGAGTAATTTTAAATTGCATATTGTTGTATAAATCAGATTTTTATCACATTATCTAAATTTTAAGCAAGCATTATTTTTATTCATTGCTTTATTTCCCTATTGTTTGTGCATTTCTGTGATTTTACTATTGCTTTATTTCAAGCTTTTGCCACACATACAGTTATAATCTGTAGTGAACAGTGATATAAGACATAATCCACACCTATTTGAAATAGGGGCATTTTTTATGGACTGTTCTGGGTTGTCTAGAATGCACCCCAACTATTTGTTATCCATATAGCTCACAAGATGTATTACTTTTAAAATAAAGTTGAACTAAGTGAGAGATCTTTGGACAGGGGAAATCATGCCATTAAACTTCACACTTCTTAAGGAGTCTTAAAGGGATAGCACAGTGATTAGTTGCAGATCTGGGTGGCGGTTGCAGATATCAATAATATGTTGGCAAGAGAAAGATAGGAGTTGAAATCTTGATGTGCACTTAGCATTAGTGGTGCTCATTTATTCACTGTAAGTCTCTGTGATATTACTTATGAGTCCATAGATTCATCACTTCACAGCCTCTCTACTGGAGTTCCTCAGGGATCACTTCTTAGTCCACTCATTCTCCTATTTTATTAAATCGCCATGCAGACTGATATGTTGACGCTGCTTCTCTTGCTACTATTTTCCTCCATTTTAAATCCCTAGTTTTATTACAGATTACAGATTGTCTTTCTGTAAAGTGAGACAATTAATTTTTATTATTATTATTATTTTTAATGGAGTCCCATTATCTCAACCTAAATCCTGTCAAAACAGGACAAATCTACATACTGCCAAGAATGTTTCCTTCTCATGCAAGCTCTATTTATTTTTAGGCGTATTTATCATTTCATGTGACACGCTGTCTGAGATCAAAGCATTTACTTCCTCAAATTCAAAACTCTTGTCCTTGAAATTCCAGATCTCAAAAAGCTCCACACATTCTACCCACTAACCTTAATTCCGAATTGTACAGCTCAGATCTGGCTTTAGAATTCTTCAGGTCTGTCTCTGAGATCTAACCATGCCTGCTGCTGGCACAAATTGGAGGCAGGTGGAAGCATGAGCAAAATACATTGCCTGGACAGGAAAAAAAAAAAAACAGAGATTTTTTTTTTGCCTTTTTTTTTTCACCTTTATCTTCGATTAGGGCCTATCCATGTGTGAGACAATTACTCATGCTCTCAGTACCACTCTTAAACAATTCGATTCCTGGAATATGCCCGTGCCATCAGGGAAGAAAAAAATACATTGATAAGATGAGAACCTGGTCATTCAGACCATTAAGGTCATCAGCTTACTTCATTTTATTGCCACATAACATTGCTGAACCTAGGCCTGACCAAGTGAAGCAACCCCAGATAGTAACACTGTCTCCAGAGGCTTGTGGCCACTATGCCTGATGTGTGCATCGCTTTATGCATTTCTTTCCTATTCTGATGTTCCTATTTCTCTGACATAGGCTCAGTCTCTGACTCATAGCACCAAAGTCCAATCTTTATGCTCCCTAACAAATAGAAACCTTTTCTGGTTATTCTCATTAACAAGTAGTTTTCTTATGGCCACTTAAGCTCTTCATAAAGCTAAATGCTCTAACTTTCAACTTCAACAATCGTTTTATTTTACAAGTTACTGTATCCTTCAAGATTTTATTATGCATTGGTGAGTTATTAACTTATTTCCAGTAATTTGAAATCTCCTTAGTTGTTTTAATTGCTTGTTACAGTTCAATAATTAAACCTTTTTGAAAAAATTTTATTACTTTTAATATTTATTTGGCCAGGCAGTGTTTTTTTTTCAGTATTGCACAATTCCAAATTTGGCTCCCTAGTAAGGCAACACAAAAGTCTTTGCCCTACCATCTGTCCATCCTTGGATGGGAGTTCGAAAGAGCAAAACTGCACTCTGAGTGGGCGGAATAGCCTAGGCTTTCTTGAAAACCACACTGATAATAGCCAGTCATCTGTGTCTTGCGTAGGATCAGTATGAGCTGGTGGTGACAACTGGCTAAGACCAAATTAGGGACGAAATCGGAGCAAAAAAAAAAAAAAATCTTCTGCCAAAGCCGCAGGCAGAATCGTGGTCAAAAACGAACCAGCCAATTTTAAATGGCTAAACGATCCAGCCAGCATAGGAATATAAGAGAGAGAGAAAAAAACACAGAATCAAAACACTGACGAGCAAAAATGGTCAGCACCAGGCAAAATAATGCAATATAATGGTCAGAGTTGCTCACAGTAAATACCCTGTAAACAGTTTACATACATAGACAGTGATTGGGAGAAAACAGGAAGCAGGTGCTATAAGTCAGGTGAGTGTTGGCATTAAGATGTTTGGGCTGGATTTGAACCAGGATGAGGATAGAAACTCCAGCATTGGCAGTGGACCTGGATCTGACAGCTCCTTTACTGTCCTGGTTGATTGATGTTAAAATAAACATCCTTCTCCATTCCACATTGCACGTTCATTTGGCTTTTAGGCAATATCACAGATAACTTAGTTATGCAAACAAGTTGTGCAACCAACAGGTTGTATTGCACAGATTACAGATTATTTTTAATACCTTGAATAATTGTATCAAATTCACAGTGAATAATAATATTAAATAAGAATGATTAAATAAGAATCATAATGCAGCCCTACCTTGGTAAGTGTAAATTATTTATGATTTAATAAAGCCAGCTTTATTATACCTTCAGTACTAAGCCTGTGATTTCTCCACTCATAGGCACAGTAAAGCTTCACTTTGCTAGACCGTGGGCTAAACATTTGGCCAAATCCTGTTCTCAGTGGCAGCAGAGTCTTGATGGATTGTTGCCATAGAAACTCTTGTGGAACAGCTCCCCATGTGTGACCAAAGCCATAGGCAAAGGGAGCTAATGGGGTGGGAAGAAAGGGCATCCAACATGGCGAGGAACTGAGCGAGGACAAGGTGACAATACAAACAAGAGCATTTTACTGCAGACAGGTTGCAGCCCTCCCCACGTTCGCAGCTGACTCATCGCATCCAAGACGTCCTCCTCCTCAGTGTGCCAAGTATAATGAATATGCATTTTAGGCCATTCTCACTTGGATAGAACTGAGGGAGAATGTTTGAGGAGACATGTTATTACCATACATCTGTTATGTGTGGGGGTGGTGGGTCACGTCGGTGGGAGGGGGATTGGAGTGTAACTTGACTGAATGAAACAAAGTGTTTGTTCATGTAGGTACAGTATATGCTCTGATGTGTGGAATGCAAACAAAAGTACAACATGGTTATATTTATTTCTGCTAAATATTCAGATGTACAAGAAAAGCAAACGAAAATACATCCTAAAAGCAGAAAAAAACGTTCTTGCTTTTTATTTTGTTATATATTAAATATGAATTAATTGATGACCCATTAACCATTGCATAGTTACTAGCTTTCGTAGTTTGCAATAACTACATGTGTATGTATTTTCTTCCAGCCTGGGTTGATTTTTCCCGAAAATATGGGAAGCCTTTTTTTAAACCACACATTATGTTAATCCTGCGCCATCATCTGAAAATGTCAAGAAAGTTGAAGCATTCAACTGGCACATCTTTCATTTTCATTCAGCTTATTAAACTCCCCGCTCCCAAGGCCTTCAGCACCTCTAATGAAATCTCATGTAGTCACTGGAAATGGTTTCCCAATCCATGAGGCTCTTGGATAGCTTTCCTTTTCTGTTGTTTTTCTTTTTTTTCTGCTCTGCACATACGTACAGCTTTGATATCTCTATAATGATAGGCATCGAAAGCAAGCTCATCAGTTAAGAAACAGGAAATCGCACAACTAATAAAGGGTGATTGTGTGTGGAAGAATAATCATTGACCTGACAGGATAGTTCAAGCAGGCATTCAAATAAATTAGAAATAAAATCATTCCACAGTGCATAAAGAAAGCCCTTCAGAATGTGTGGGCACAACTGATGTTGAAAGATAAAACAGAAAAATAACATATGTGTATGAAGAACTCGAACTGGGCAGGGAAATCCAAGAAATGAAATCTCACAAGCCATTTTTCAGCAAAGTGCATTAAATTAAAGTGTAAAATTGGACTGTGCCAAGTCCAAATATATCAAAGATGCCAACATGGGCCAGAACACAGCTATGAGTCATGATGAGTAGGAGCAACCTCTCCCGTTGTGACCGAAGTGCACTGGTCCCTTTGTAGCAAATTGGATTGAATAATTTAACCTCCTTCTAAATGTTCACTGTGTGATTTCGGAGAGTGCTCAGACCTCGCAACAATGATGATGAAAGTAAGTAACTATGTAAGGGTTGTTACAGAAGTCCATTTTTGTGGATTTGTCCTAACTGACAAAATGCAAGACTTTTCCTCTTGAAAATGGAGGTTGTTAAGAAAGTAGAATGGTGAGACATTTTCCTTATTTTCTAGAGACTCACTTATCTGTACTCTGACCATATTTTCTGAATTACGTTTTTTTTTGTGTCATTTTTGGGGGCATGGCGGCATAGTGCTTAGCAGTGTGGTCTCGCGCTTCCAGTGTCCATGGTTCATTTCCCGCCTCGGGTCAATGTGCACGGAGTTTACCTTTTCTCCCCGTACAGTACGTGGTGGCTTTCCTCTGGGTACTCCGGGTTTGCTAATCAGGCTAATTAGCAATTCCATGTTCCACGTAGTGTGTAAGTGGGTGTGCATGTGTGCCCTGCAATAGATTGGAACCCTATCCAGGGTGTACCCCGTCTCATGTCCCGAGTTACCTGGGATAGGATCCAGGCTTTCTTCGACCCTGTCCAGGACAAGCGGTTTAGCGAATGAGTGAGCGTAAGTGAGTGAGTGAGTCATTCTTTTGGCCTTGCCTCAGACAGCACACAGAAAATTGGAAAGTTATTGCATGTCATTGTAATTATTTTCTGATGGCTGATGCAAGTGTAGCAGGGTCCAACACACCTGTTGACCAGAGTGATGTCATACTGCAGATGGAAAAGCTGAGTGGGGGACAAGGTTAAAACAATTTCAGTTTGAAGTAAAATTTGATCCAATAACCTTGAACAGGCTGGGAAAAAAATAGAATTTATTTATTTATCAGGCAACCACAATAACAAATCATAATCCATTTATTAATTTACAGAAAGCACTTAACAATATATTTTGAGTGAGTGAGACCTATTAAAGTCAAAATGTGATACATGACTCAATATTTGCCATAAAAGCCTCTGTCATACAGCCATACTTTACTAGCATCTTCTTGCCAAGTTTTTACTGGCTCACTAGTTTTGACTGACACAGAACCTTGGCATGTATTCGAGGTTAAAAGAACCACAGTTACATATTATAGCATAAACTTTCAATTATACAAAGGTATGCAAACAATTAATTTGGCAACATATGCTACAAAGCAGAGAGGAACAGACCCATGTACTGTAAATACACTGGGGAAGTGTATGAAGAGGACTGTAATACTCATCACTAGGAGTGGCAACATTATTCATGTAGCCTGGAGGATGTGCATTTTTAATGCAGACTTTCTAGAGTGGCAGGCGTATAAGTAATGCCCGTAAGGAGAATAAGGTTCTCTTAGTGCTCTGTCAAAGTTGGTCCCAAGTGACCAGCCTGTCCATAGGTGATAATGCCCCTCTTGTCCTTCCTCCGTAACAGATGACCTGAAGATCAAATTGCCATTCTCCCTAGGTAATACAATAGGGAAAGCACTAGACATACCAGAAAATGCTGTGCAGTTTGGCTTTATAGAGCACTGCAATGTCAGCTGATTGGTTTACAGATTAGAATAAAATGACCTTGGATAGAAATAATGTCTTTAACCACATTTTCCAGAAAATAACTTCTTGCATCTTTGCAGAGGAATGGTCGCTGCACTGGAATGGTCACATTCTTGTTCCAAAGCCTAGAAAGGTTCTAGATCAAAGCTTTCTCAGAAGAGGCTAAGAGAGAGGCTCTTAGATCAGCATAGGAGGAACAACTCAGTTTTAATGCCCATTGATTCAGATTTAAATGTTCAGTCCTCAGGCATATACTTTTGGCCATATAGTGAACTAATAACTAATACAAAATAAGAAGTGCCAAATGCTTGCTGTGTCAGATTGTGTTATTAATTAGCTTAATTTTGCTATGGTTATTAGGGATGGGAATCACCAGTCCCTATCCAATATGATCTTATCACAATACATACAGTTGGTGCCGATTCGATTTATATTGAAAATCTGTATCACAAGTATCACAATTTTTTTTTTATATAAATGTCCTGATTAAATATTACATATATTCAGTTTTGTTACAATTTTAAGACCTTGATCCTTATACTTTAGCTTTATTTCACAGCTTTACAACTGAATGGAACATGAGTATTTAAGTGTTTCCCATTCCTTATAACATTAATTTTCTCACAGAAAAACCAAGGACAACATTTAAAGAATACTTCAAATATTTAAAATTTTATTTCATTAAACAAACTCTACATTTTACTGAGCAGGATACATCTCTATTATGTCATCTAATTGTTGTTCCTAAACAAGTTTAACACATAATTCACCACATGGGGTTCCAATGGGGAAATAGTTTAGAGAGCATGACCTGTAGGATTATAAAGAAATTGATATGTTTTACCATCTTAAAACCCACCTGACAATGAGTGCAGTTTCAGGCATGCGAGCGCATGCAGTTTCTAACATGGCCTTGCAGGCATCTAATGATTTTTTAGATTAACTTGCACTCTCTGTTGTTTTGAGACTGATGTAAGTGTGTGGGTTTCAAGACTAATTTGCTTGCAGAGTTTGGAGAAAAAGGCTGATTGGAGGCTTTTTAATGCATGCAACTTTTCATGATGTAACGCAATAAAAATGTGTTTTGTTGCACTATTCATAAGCTTGTGCACTCGGCACAGATTCAGTTATATTTGAGGCTGATCAGTTGTGGATGGTCAAGCTGAAAACCAGCCATTTCTGGCCACTAGCTGATCAACCTGTGCATCTCTATTATGCATGTAAAGAATCTAATTAAAAATGTATTTTGGGGTCAGTTTGGCGATATTTGAATCTCCACAAAAAAGAATCAATTCATGGATGACTCGATTTCCCCCATCTCTATTAGTTATATCTTTTTGCTCAATACATTAGGCAGTCTAAGAACAAAGGGATAAATGAATCAAAAACACTTTATTTGTAAAGGAAATAAGGAAATTCATGTTGTTTTACATTTGTGCATATTCCTTATTCACAGCAGTCATGAAAATACACTCTTAACAAAGTAGTGTTTTTGAATGGACAGTTAATGGTTCTATTTGAACAGTTAATGGTTCTATTTGGACAGTTAATGGTTCTTAGCTTCCAGTAGATAAATGGATGGATGAGTGGATGGATGGATTGATGGTTGGATGAATAAATGGTTTCATGTTGTTGTTGTTGTTGTTTTGTTTCTTTGGGGAATGAATTTCAGCTAGAGAACTTGCTCAGAGAACGATTGCTTGTGACAACACCTTCAAATTTGTACATACTAAATGCTTGTAGATTTTATAGTTTTAAAGTGTGATTTTTAAGTGTGATTCAAAAATTGTGAAGCTTTATCTTGAAAGCATGCAAATGCTGTCTACCACGACAGCTGCCAAATCAATGGAAAGGTCATTTGCAATATTGTGTGCATTGAGCAAGGCAGTGTATAACGTGACTGTTATTGGCACATGTCTGTTCCAGACAAATGTTTAGGAGTCCAGGAAAAAAAAAAAAAAAAGATTTACACTTTGTTACCACTTCAGTGTGTCCATAATCAGCATATGATACGTTTTGTGGTGTTTTGGTTCACGTACCCAGCTTTTATATTATATATAAACAGCAGTATATCGATTCATGTGTTGGGCTTAATGATGACTATATGTCAACCATTTCTAACTGTATGTGGTGGGAGATATAAACCTACTGCTTTTATCTTTCACCAGGAAGCCAAGCTGCGAGAGTTACTTGATGTTGGGAACCTGGTGGGCCGGATAGAAAACAAGATGCTGACGGTGGTCACAGGGCCAGACATGGTCAACATTACATATCTAAATTTCATGGCTTTCCAAGAGGAAGTAGCAAAGGTATCAGTAAAGAAACATATTATGTGTTGTTTTTTAACCACTGAATCTCTATAAAAGCCATGTTCAAAAGTATATTACTCTTTACGTTCAAAAGTGCACATGTTAATTCCATGTGTTTTTGTGTAAAAACATAATAAAAATAACCTGATGATATTAGGTCTTATTATTAGGCTAATACAACCTCAGACGAATAACTGCATGTAACTTTTTTTCACTGTGCCATTATTTTATGATTGCATATGGGCAATACTAAGTACCACCTTACTGCTTCCACAGGATTTAATAGGGTAAGTTGCAGCCAGGTGTAGCTAATCATCAACTCCTGATTAACTGATCAGCAGCAGGTGTGCACTCATACAGGAAATGATTATTTCAAGTTACTGCTGCCGAAAGTGGATCTACAAGCTTTTGAATCATCAAAGTACTTAGTATTTCCCATATATTTTTTTCTTTCTTTTTGGTAACAAATTTTTGTTATATAAATAATGGCACGATATAAAAAACATATAGTTCGTCATTTGTTCGTCTGAGGTTATATTTGCCCAATACTAACATCTGGTGCATTTCTTTTTATGTTTTTAAACAAAAACACAGAGAATTGACAGATATAGATATTAATTGTTACAACATTTGTAAGAAGGAATATATATACAGTACTGTGCAAAAGTCTTAGGCGCCATATTATCTGTAGTACAAATATTGTTATATAAGTTTATTATTTCTGCATTATTATGTACAAGACCATTCTCTAAAAAGATACACTAAAATTAAGGAATAAATAATATTACAGAAGAATATTTGTATGTCTGTATAGAAAGCGACATATTACATGACAGACCATTTTTCAGATGGGAAAAAAAATCAGTAATGGAGACTCCAGGGTTTTGCATGAAAATAGAAAGGAGCAAGTGTGACGAAATTACCAAAAGAACTCATATTCTCCAGCATGCTCAGCAAAACCTAACAGCTGTTTTACTTAGAATACTGCACACATCTGTATCAAACACCACCGCTTATGTGCAAGCAAAGAGTTTCCACACCAAATATTGACTGTTTATTGTTTATGTTATTACTTTGTGCTTTTTATAGAAGTTTCTTTTAATGTACAAATGTTTTCAAAAGCATCATTGCATATGGCTTTTGTTTGGATGTTCCCAAGACTTTATTTACACAGTACTGTAAATAAAACAGCTGTTAGGTTTTACTGAGCATGCTGGAGAATACGAGTTCTTTTGGTAACTTCGTTACACTCGCTCGTTTCTATTTTTATGCAAAACCCGGAGTCTACATTATTGATTTTATTTTTCCCATCTGAAAACTGGTCTGTCATGTAATATGTCGCTTTCTTTACAGACATGCAAATATTCTTCTGTAATGTTATTTATTCATTAATTTTAGTGTATCTTTGTTGGGACTGGCCTTGTACATAATAATGCAGACATAATAAACTTAAAAATAAAATAAAAATTGTACTACAGATAATATGGCGCCTAAGACTTTTTGCACAGTACTGTATATACTGTACACATAGTATATCAAATGTGTATCGACTGTATTTTTATTGTCTATTGTCCTCTGTTAAGGAGTGGGCAGAGGAGCTGTTTAGTCTGGCGTCCAACCTGCTGGCTCAGAACATGAATCGGGAGTCGAGCCTGGAAAAAGCGTAAGCACCCGCCGATAGGCTCATGTTGGCTACATTTATCCCTCATGGCTTTGGATGAAACATGACAGTTGCCATGAGCTTTTCACACTTGAGCATTAGCCTTAGGGCACCATCACACCAAAGTGAATACATTTCTATCAAGGCATCAAAACACATTTATCTATTACCGATAGAGGGGTTTCATTTTTTAAAATTGTTTACACAGTAATTAAAAGTGTAAACAGTGAAAGCACTAACACCAAAAATACATAAATTAAGCAAAATACAATTTTAGCAAAATTTCATATAATTAAGCAAAATACACTGAATTAAATGTGCATAATTTTATATTATTAAAGAAATTTATCCCCCCCCCCCCCTAATAAACATATTACTCATTAAATCAGATATACAAGACTTAAGCTGCAGCCAAACCAAGAAGGACGTATTCCTGTGAAAAAGTAAGCCTCTGCCTGGGTATTATATATTCCACCTCCATATGCTGGTGTAAATGATAAGTAATCTCTGTTTGTAATTTGTCTTTTGTGCAGCATATTTCGTATGTTTTCGGCTGACAGGAAGCGCGTAGAGACAGCACTGGAGAGTTGTAACCTCCCATCAGGCAGGGTAAGCATATGTTTGGTTAATCACTCCAGGATCATACTGAGAGCACGCATGAGTGCACATTCTAACAGGAAGTGATTGCATCATGTTTACCAATAACTGCACAGAAATTGAATTCAACCTCTATGATTTTTGCAATGTATATTACTTGTATTTTATTAAGGTAAAAATAAGGTTAAAAAATTCTATGCATGCTATAAAAATACATAAATGAATAAATTTAAATGAAATATATAAAGGCATAATCAATCCATTTAAACTGAAACAAATACATGTTGCTACGTTATTATAACACAAGCTTTCTCTTAGTTTTATTTTTGCTTTTGGTAGAATGTTTCAACATAAGAAAAATGCTCAAACTTTAGTCTATGATGTTTAAAGACTCTGGAGCAAATATTCCAAGTACTGCTGCAATGATTCATACCCTGCATGAGCCTTTAATCTTTTTTTTCCCCGATCTCATCATTTTCATAACCACTGAAACATTAATTGACCTTAAGCTTGGTTAATGCCTTCAGGACCCTATGTCACATTTGCATATTTTAAATGTGTATACTGGTGCAAAATGGACAACCTCGAGACAACGAGGATTAATGTTTGCACTCTGACAAACTTTGTTTATTATTAGATTTGTTAAATGATCCAATTGATTTAAAGTCAAATTAACTGGATGGTCTGCAGACTTAGAAAGAAAGCAGCAATTAATTCAAAGGGCAGCATGATGCTTTTAGGCATTATTAATACTGGACAGCATGACATTAAAGCAAACACCCCATCCTTTGTTTTTTATTCTAGATGTTTAACTCATGTACATTAGTAATTGTTTTGAATACAATTGAATTCCACTTGTGATGAGGAGCATGTATTTCATTTAGGAGTCCATATAGGGACATTTTCCCTTTGCACGTTTTGCACAACTGTTTGTCTATGTCAGATGTGACAAAAAGGTTTGTGCAAATGTCCCTGTTTAAGGCAGTACACAAGTGTAAATTCAGTGTTTGCTTTATACTGTGTGTGGGAGTGAAAAAATCTATATTGTAAATGATAACAGGGGATCGGAACAGAAACAGATAAGGTGATATGTGTAAGCATATCTGAAAAGACAAGTCAAAAAAAGATGTGACAACCCAAAGGGCAATTAGAACATGAAAAATCGGCTCATCATACAGCAAGACTTTACAACGAGACAATGAAACAACATGGTATAAATAGCGGAACTAATAAAGGGCTAAATGCAGAATAGGTGGACACTATTGGGTAACACACCCATTATATGACAGCGACAGAGAAACCAAAACATAAGCATATAACTTTTGTCACCATAGGAACTATCATGCAAAAGGGACTCCATGACATTCCTCATATCGATTCATTGTGAAATGAGTGTCCTTCAACTTTAGTGGTGGATTTTGTTACTGGGTAGAGGTTTTTATGTAGGCTGTTATTTGGCAATGTGCAGCGGAACTTGGTTTGAATATTTAATGAATTTGATCGCAGACAGGTCTTTATATCCAGACATATGAAGAATAATGAAAATGTTAGGAAAAATGTGTAACAATTGATCAGCAGTTGAATGCAAGATTTTTTTTTTTCATACAGAACGATTCCATTCCTCTGGAGGATCTAACTCCTGAGGTTTACAAATCCTTCATTGGCCACCTCTGTCCCCGACCAGAAATCAACCAAATATTTGCAGATCTGTGAGTAACATTGTTTAAGGGGTGAAGTAGTTATCTGTTTTGTATTTCTTTATTATTATTATTATTATTATTATTATTATTATTATTATTATTATTATTATTTTGTATGTTTACATTTTACATAAGCTTGTAGGACCTATTTTTCTGGAAAAAAAACTCTCCCCAATCTCTTATTTATAGAGGGGCTAAAGGCAAGAACTTTCTAAACATGGAGCAGATGACCGAGTTCATTAACAATAAGCAGCGGGATCCTCGTCTGAATGAAATCCTGTACCCTCCACTGAAGACAGAACAAACGCAGCTCCTTATGGAGAAATTCGAGCTCAACTCAGACATGATCCAAAAAGGTCAGTTCTAAAGACTCACGGTCTTCAACCATCATGTTCAGTCTGTCACAGCTGTCCACCGACTCCTTCAGCTCGTTGATGTGCTGTCATGTCACATAAGCCTAGACTGTCCAAGGATGACAGGTAGCCATGAGCAGATGTTACAAAAGTCAGCCTTCATATTGTAGCAGACTGAGATATAAAGCTCTTGAGAACATCAAAGCAGTTTGACTGTTAAAACTATTCTCAAGAAGATTCCGTCTCTCATATACTGCTCTACCATTTTCACATTTTTAAAGTAGTGTCCAGGGAACTACCAGGGACTTATAAAGCGTAGCCAGTGGGTTGCCTTAGTTTGGCTAGGGGATTTGGAATGCTACAGCGGTGAAAAACAGATGATCAACCACTATCAGAGTTGTCATAGTGGTTATATGCACAGCTCACTGGGTAGAGAAAGAGAGAAAGTATCGCAGTTCATTACCCCTTAAATTCATCCCAAAAGCACCTCCTTCCCAGCGTAGACCCAAGCTAAAATACATCATCCCACCTGCTACAACCGCTAATCATGTTTTTCCCCCATGATACTGACACCTAGCAGACAGGGCAATGCTGTGCGTCTATATCATCTTCAGTGTTGTGGAAGTGGAACCCTGAGTACTACAGTGATTTTTATATTTTTATATTTCTATCTACTTACAAGGTTGCTTTATATAACTAAAACCCCTCTGGTGCTCAGCTTTGTTCTGTTACACATCTGCATACATAAAATGAATTGACACTTAGATTAGGTAGTGACTACCTCATTTTTTTTCTCATTTAAATTCATGAATGATTGATTAAACTCCTAATTTGTCAGTCTCAGTTTTACAGTGCTACATCTATTCTGCAGACAACAAGCTGGGGAAATATGACCGGTGTAATCACAGTGGAGTGGTTGCACAGATTCCACCTGTAATTATTTACTGTATGCTATTAGTAGTAATGATTTTCAAGGCTGTTGGGAATTAGACGATTTACTAATGTCAGTATACACAAGATAGCAGGGAGCCTAAGCATCTGAATTTTATAAATATATTATTGTAAAGGTTAAATTTAGTAATCGCTCACAAGTTCATTCATAAGCAAGGTAATAGTTATTAGCCAATGTATAAGTTTAGTGAAAACTATGATAAAACTAGTCCTAGAAAAAGGGTTTCAAGAATTTATTGACTAATGAAGCCTCCTTAAAATGTGGTTTTTCTTATAGTGAAACACTCTACCAAATATCCCTTTTAAACTTCTTATGCATACACAATACTGTACTGTACTATACTATACTATACTGTACTATACTATACTATATTGTACTGTACTATACAATATTTACTGTACTGTGCTGTTCTATATTATAATATATTGTACTATACTATACTATACTGTTATTCTATACTGTACTACTATTGAATAGTATAGTGCACTAAATTGTACTGTACTTAACCAATGCCACACAAGAGGGAGTGAGTCTTGCTCAAAAAGGTCAGTATTTTTCCATTGAATTTTAAGTGCTTGAGTTACATTTTCATTTGAAATGTACAACCACAATAAATTGCAATGCTGAAAAGTAATAATAATTTGATAAAATAATACTTTGAAAAAATTATAATAAATGAATAATGAATAAAATAAAAACATTTTTTATTTTTAAAATTGCAATCTAGAAAAATTTGAGCATATTTATTGCAACTAGTTTCTATTCAGTTCATGTACTTGAACATGCTGTTTTGCTTTGAGGAATTTTGGCCCTGTTACATATCCAAGGATGTTGCGGACAGTCCTAATAAACATACAAAATCTTTTTAATATTTCCACTTATTCCGCTTTAGAATATCAAATAACTTTCCAAGGTTGAGTCTCAAATAGTGTAACATGGGACGGTTCTGTGGTAGGGTGCACAATCCCTTGTTCCCCAAACCAGGTGGGTTAGAGAGGGATTTGGGACCAGCATCGCGTTAGAAGCTAGTTAGCTTTGTAGCTATTTTGGGATAGCGTAGAAGCAGTTACTCAGAGACAAAGTGTTGTTTAGGTTGACATAATGTTACCAGATGTGTTTCCTTCCTGCAAATGGTTCCTATGACTGGTTTTAAATCATTACTGTTTCCAATACTGCAGATGATACCAACAAACTTTTTTCCATTAATTCCATTTAGTGTAGTTAATGATTGTTACAACACCTGCGATGCGGAGTGATACGTATGGTTAAACGTCCCATAGCTGTTACGCCCCGTATCGCCGCTTGTGAAATGCTTCTCGCCCAATCAGATTACCCAGTCAGAAGTAACTGTTGTATAATATAAAATTTACCGATCTATGCCGGGCTGTTCTGTACTGCTTTGCTTTGTGATAGATGCATTTATTCCATCCACCTCTTTCCTTTTGTCACATTGTTTCATTTGGAACCCAAACCCACAGTAGCGCATAGCTCAGTCATGTGATTGACACACGCACAATAGCACTTCATAGTCTTTTTTGTTCCTCCTCAAGAATAGTTCACTGTCCTTAAATTCTCTGTGTAGCATTGAATTGCAGATTGCGAAATATAAAATCTTTTTTTTCTCTCTCTCTTTCCGGTGCACAAAACATTTTCTCTACCTTTCCCTTCGTTTCATTACCATAGCAACAGTGACTCCTGAGATCCACTCGAACATGCCTTCCGACACTGCGGCTGAGCCAGTTTATTTATATAATCCAGTACACAGCCGGGGGATCCGAACACTGGAATGATCATATGAGAGCGGCAGTTAGCTTGTGACAGCTGATTGATTAGACAAGTTTAGCCTTAGAGACACTGGTGATGAGAATAGATGAGAATGATCATGAATCTCTTTACCTTGCAGAGCTGCCATGACACCTGGCTGTCATATAGATTATGAGCTATTGTCTCAGCCCACGCTCTTAGACGGGCAAAGGAAGTGCTTATGGGGCAAACGAGTCTTCAAGACGTTGACGGTGCTTTGAGGAGACACCGTTCTCATACACCCAAGGGGGAAAAAAAACTTCAAAGTTGATTTTATGTATCATCCTGCTGAAGTTGCATAGATTCAGACGTCAGTGTCCTTAAGTGGATGTGAATAGAACGAGCCAAAAATATTATCTGAATTACACACTTTCGGCTTATTCTCCACATCGACAGGTGAATTACTAACTTTCAGCATAGCTCCGTAATTGCAGCCTTTAAAACCCCCTTGTCCCTTTCTTTCCAGGGAGAGCAAGGTAGTTTCTTTCTACCGTGTAGAAGCCGAAGCCATTTGGCTCACAGTGACATAACAGCGGCGTTCCCACTGAGACTACTCTGAAATTCTTCATGTCATGTTGATATGAAATCCGTCTGTCTTTAAAAAAAGAACTCGAGTTAATTACCTTTAAACCTCTGTGAGGAATGACCTTAATTAATGTAAACTACTGCTGAGAATTTGTCACAGGGGATGCCCATCTTCCCTGCAAGTTCCCTGCAAGCACACTCTCTGTTTAGGGAATGTGGATCTTACAGTTCATGTGTAATTTGATAGCTGTATGTAATTCCAGCATTCATTTTTACTGATGAGACGGGGTGTTACTGTACAGTTGGTGCACAGGTTTTCTGCAGTGAGCATTTTTTTCCCCCTCAGTATACTATATCAGGTGTGTCATGTCAACTATATCCTGAGTTGAATTATTACTTTTGTTTTTTTGTGCTGAAATGATGAAATTGCACCTACAGAGTAAGCACATTTGCCAAACTGTGTTACAGGGCAGATTTCAGTCGAGGGATTCTCCAGGTATTTGATTAGTGATGAGAATGGCGTAATACCTCCTGAGAAACTGGATCAGAGCGAAGACATGACCTTCCCTCTTTCACACTACTTCATCAACTCCTCTCATAACACCTATCTCACAGGTATGTTCGCTCTTAAGCTCAGTCCACTAACTGCAGACACTCTGTTTAACCCTGTGTTCTCGCTTGATAGAAAATGAGCCATTTCTATCATGATTTTTGCTCAGGAAAATGATGGTTCATAGACCATAATAAAATATTTCAAACATAAAATTACTGATGTAAATCAATTTAGCAAATATAGTTAATGAACAGTACAATTAATTTATTTCATTATCGATCAGAGAAGAAGAGCTGTACAATATAGAGGAAAGATTTTCTATATATTGATTTGTAATAATGAAGCACACATTTTTATATGGTTTTACAGCAGTGGCATGGTAGCTTAGTGGTAATCACTATCATTTTGCTCATCCAGGGTTGCGGGTTTGAATCTTGGTCCTGCATGTTCTTCTGTGCTTGGTGGATTTCCTCATAGTACTTCAGTTTTCCCCCATAGTCCACAGACATGCAGTGTATGTTGATTTCCAAATTTCCAAATCGTCTGTAGTGTATGATTGGGTGCATGAGTGTGCTTGTACCCTGCAGTGAATCTGGATGTGCTCTAACTCTGTGCAATAAGTTCCCTGGAAATGGCTTCAGGACCTGCCAGATGGATGGATAAGTTAATCATTTTAAATAAAATTAAGACAGGCTTCAATTTCATATTGTGCATTATAGGAAAGACAAAGAAATCTAAGTAGTACCAAAAAATTTAGGCCCTGGTTTACAAAGATATACAAATATTATAAATAAAGTACTGTATTAATGTTGACAGGTACAATCTGATCAGCTCCGCTCACAGTGAAGTGGGTGCGTTGGTGGCGATTTATAAGGATGTATGAATTAACAAATTAGTTGTGAAAGAGCGTAGCCAGGAATATTGTATTCCTACATAATCAAGTAAAAAAAAATGTAAAAATTAGCAGTTTACTAGAGTAATATCAAGTAAGTCATGTTGTCATAAAAATGAAAAGAAAAACAAATAAAACGCAGATTTTGTCTCAGTAATAATACTGTATATGTATTTTGACCACTGTTAAAAGCACTATATAAATAAAATTGAATGAATGTATCTAATTCCAGACAAAAATAACTTTAAGCCACAGTAGGCTAAAGCACAATGTGGGTGCTAGATTCACTTTTTAGCTCAGTGGTTAATGCAATGATCACAAGGTCCCAGGTTCAACGCCCCTCCCCACCACCACATTGCTAGTGTTGGGCCCTTGAGCAAGGCCCTCAACTACTCAGATTTATAATGAGATAAAAATTTATGCTGCTCTGAATCAGAGTGTCTGCCAAATGCTGTAATGTATATGTATTTTTCTCTTATATGTAAAAAAAATACACACACACACACACACACACACACACACACACACACACACACACACACACACACACACACACACACACAAAATGTTCATTTATTAAGGCAAATGGAAAAAATGCATGTTGTTCTCATGGGAAAAACACATTTTAAAAGAAACTTGGTTATTTTCATCAGCTTGCAGATTCTTGCTGTGGTTAAACACAGGTTTTAGTGTGTTCACAGATATAATGACATCCAAGCAAAGAGTGTGTGTAAAGAAATTCAACAAATGAAAGTGATCAATTTAAACATATTCGAGATTCAAAAGTTGCACCATACATTTTAAAGTATGTAAGTAAAGTAACTATTTTGGAACAGGTGTATTGGCGTTTTGTTGGAGATTATATATTATAGAAGATGAGGGTTAAATTTACAGTAGTACTGCCCATGAACTGTACTTGGTCCTTGAAACAGCACCTCTTGTTCATTTTTCTGAAATCTGAACGGATTGTGTGTGTATGCGTGGGTATTTTCCAGCGGGGCAGCTAGCAGGAAACTCATCAGTGGAGATGTACAGGCAGGTGCTGCTGTCTGGCTGCCGCTGTGTGGAACTGGACTGCTGGAAAGGCCGGACAGCTGAAGAGGAGCCTGTTATTACTCATGGCTTCACCATGACCTCTGAGATCTCCTTTAAGGTAATACATACTGCAGACGTGATAAACTTTAGACTGTTACTGCAACCGTGTTTTTTTTTATTGCTTTTACCCCATAGGGCCTTTAGCTCAGTGGCATCCTATTAACTTAGTACATTTCTTAATGTAATTGCAATGTGGAATGAGTTCATCACCCTCAAATGAACTGCATTTGAATAGGAGAACTTAAGTGTGTTAGTTTTTTTTTTTATTTTTTTTTACGTTTCAACTAGTGATTATATTCTCTCTTCTAAAACCTATTCATATTCAATCTATTCTCTTTCAGGAAGTAATTGAGGCCATTGCCGAATGTGCTTTCAAAACGTCTCCGTTTCCCATCATCCTATCCTTTGAGAATCATGTGGACTCGTGAGTGAAAGCTCCACACTCCCTGCATGTGACAAGCCTCTCTTACCTTTGGCCTTGGAGTGCCGATGTTCGGCACACACGAGCTGAGTGCAACTATGGCAACAAGGAATAGAATGATTATAGTGTAGTCTGTAATGCACAAATTGTTTTCACTTGTCCCTCTTGAAATGCCACACACTGTTCCTGCTTCTTTTCTTATTGTATGTTCATTATGACATTTTTTTAAACACCCCCACCCCCCCCCCGGTCTTTCCTATTTTTATGTTTTTTTTGACAAAAAAATTATTCCGTTTGTCATTGCAGTCCGAAACAACAAGCCAAGATGGCGGAATATTGCAGATCAATTTTTGGAGATGCCCTTTTAACTGAGACACTTGAGAAATATCCAGTATGTAAATCACGCTCAGGATCCTTTCCACACTATTACCCTTTTAAAGTCAATAATAAGGACAGAACGTAAGGAAATTGTTGTTCCTTGTTGTTTTTAGCTCGAGGCAGGGGTTCCACTGCCCAGTCCACATGAACTCATGGGGAAGATCCTGATCAAGAACAAAAAATCTCACCCCAAACCACCTGACGGGAGCACAAAGAAGAAGCTGTCAGAGCAAGCCTCGAACACTAACAGTGACTCCTCCAGTGTGTTTGAGCCATCGTCACCCAGTGCTGGGCCTGCAGGTAAACTCAACACACCGTTAAAGGCTTCGTTTTTTAATATTTCTAAAGCAGGAGGGTAAAGAAAAGAATGCTGAAGACTGTTCTAAGCATTGACTTTTCAGGCACCATCTGTAGCAGGTGTCCCTGTTTGTTATCCTTATATCGCCATCTGGTGGGGTGTGAGGTGTAGGAATAACTGTGCTATTGCACCGCTATTGCTTTCGTAACTTGGATTACAAGGAATATTTTGCTATTACCGGTGTGTATGCTAAATAACCATTAGTGGCTTTATTTCATCTTCAGGAGGAACACATTGTTGATGGGCCGGGCATTGTTCCAGCTGTCAGTTGTCGCTACAGGCATAACATGCTAAAGAACAGCTCAGCATCATGTTACCGTCAATATACACTCACTCACTCATCGTCTATACCGCTTTATCCTGTATTCAGGGTGGCGGGGGGAGCCTATCCCAGGAGACTTAGGGCACAAGGCAGGGCACACCCTGGACAGGGTGCCAATCCATCGCAGGGCACACACACCTACACACACACTCCCACACACTACGGCCAATTTTGGGAACACCAATTAACCTAACCTACATGTCTTTGGACTGTTGGAGCAAACCGGTGTACCCGGAGAAAACCGGCGAGAACATGCAAACTCCATGCACATGGAGATGGGAATCGAACCCGGACCCTGGAGGTGCAAGGCGACAGTGCTAACCACTACACCACCATGCCACCCGTCAATATACACAGTGCCTTGCAAAAGTATTCATACCCCTTAAACCTCTCCAAGTTACAACCACAAACATAAATGTATTTTGTTGGTATTTTCTGTGACAGACCAACACAAAGCGGCCATAATTGTGAAGGGGAAGAAAAATGATAAATTATTTTAAAAATTCTTTAAATTATTTAAAAACAAATAAAAATGAAAAGTGTGTCGTGCATTTGTATTCAGCCCTCTTTGCTGCATAAATGCATGAAGGTGTACAAGTTGAAATTGGACATTTTAGGTCTGGTGTCCATTTACTGATCAATACACACATTTATCAATCAATACAGTCCTTATTAAATTAAGCTATCAGTTCTAACCAGTGGTGATATGGATGTTATTGAATGTACCTTTATAAGTATTTTTAATTCACACTTAAACCATCAGTTTACAGAGCCCTCCTTCAATATTAATCCCCAGGGGGCAATTTGAGGCATGCAGAGTAGTAAAAAAAAAAGGATCAGTGCAAATAAAAAATAAAATAACATAAAATAGAATTTAATAAAACTGTTGTAAGGATGATAAAAGTAAGTGGGGTCCGTTAGTGCAAAACAGCTCAGGTATGATGTATTTGAGTATCCATGCATGATGTGCTTACAGATTCGTACACACACACACCCCTTAGGTTTATGTCAGTATATTTTATAGTCCTGAAACCCTATTTACTGGTGTTCCTTAGCTGCCGCAGAAGTGGAAGCAGAGGATGATGAAGATGAAGACGACGATGATGATGACTGTAAGAAGTCAATGGATGAGGTAAGCGGACTTCTTTACCACATTCATAGCAAATATTGAAAGATGTATAAGCTGATATATTTGTATACGGGATTCTCTACAGGGTACAGCAGGATCCGAGGCGTTCGCCACTGAAGAAATGTCCACGCTAGTTAATTACATTCAACCCACTAAGTTCCACTCCTTTGAGACTTCCAAAAGTGAGCAGAACTACTTGTTATGTTGGGCTCGTTCATTTGGCCCAATTTGCTAATGTGATATCGCGCTGATGCCTTTTCCATCATTATGTTTTCAGAGGTCAACCGCAGTTATCAAATGTCGTCGTTTGTGGAGACGAAGGCCCTGGAGCAGCTCACCAAGACTCCTGTGGAGTTTGTGGAGTATCTTTTATATTCGCTAAATTCCAAAGCTAAAAGTTACTTCTGTTTTATCCTGCTTTAACCTACGTGGTCTCTTAATTAACTAACTTGATCAGTTTCAAAATTTTTATGGACAAATTGTTACCAAAATAAGCAGATATGTGAGTAAAGTCAGAGCTGTAATCAGTTATGATTACAAATGATCATATTCCCCCCGATTGAATGCTATAATGTTTTATACTGTACATGTTTTGGATAAAAACCGCCTTACATTGAGGGATTTGTACCTGTTAAAAGAATTCCTTTACATTCTTAACCGAATTCTTTAAGATACAACAAGCTTCAACTCAGTAGAATCTACCCCAAGGGCACTCGGGTCGACTCCTCCAACTACATGCCTCAAGTGTTTTGGAATGCAGGCTGCCAGCTGGTGGCACTAAACTTTCAGACAATAGGTAAACCCAGTCGATTTCCTAAGTCTTCTTCTGTATATCATCTTACTTTGTGAACATCACCTACTGTAGTGACAGTTTGAGAAGCCCAAAACTCGTACCCCCAGTCACAGATTTCAGCTCCTCCGAGAGGGTTTCCAAGTGTTCCATAGTCAACTGTGAGATAAAAATCAATCCAGCAGGTACAGCACTAGTATAATTTGGCTTGAGGTCTATTTATTGGGTGCCTGAACCACATCATCTAGCTCCTTTTGACCTTATATTGTGAGCTTCACCTTACCACTCCAGACCAGTACAGGGACTTTAACACTGCTGCCCTGATCTATTTGTCAAATTTACTCTGGCTTTTTCTCATCACTAAATGTGATCATATGGTACTTTAGATCGTCCATCTGGGGCAAGATCTCATCTCACCTGACAGAAACATCCCACATGTTTCAGGGAAAAACTTATGTTCTCAGACAAGAATGTGTGGCCATCATCTAAGCCTCCTTGCTCAGCAGTATTCAGTGTCAGAGGTTGATTTTTGACGGAGCTAAGACATTGAGATAACTCATAAGATAGATGCTACTTCCATGGAGACAAGACACATCCTTGAAGGAGCAGAGACCCAACGTAACTGGTTCTGACGTAATGCCAAGAATGTCAACGCAACTATGATTCAGGCAAAGACCAGATGGCATGAAGTGGGGAACCAAATACTTTCTACAAATGTGTTGTGGCACATGATCTTTTCTTATATCCACAAGAAACATGTGGACTGGTTTAGTATACTCCAACACCACTTTATAAAATGCTTAAAATCCGCAGTGAAAAGCCGATCCACTGTTCCAGAGTAAAGCGGTCAATACTCCCTCACAGTTGCTACCACTGCCTGTTAACTGCTTCCCTCATCACCGTCTACAGGTATGTTGTAGGATTACCACCTTAACTTCTGACCATAGCTTCTTGAAGGTGCATCTACAATTGTAGACATGCAGACGGTCTATTAAGATCTTGATCTGAACAGGCTCTTCATGATCTCATGCACTACTTCTCTAAATTTGCTTTTGTGAGAAAGTCACTAAAAGCAATCAAGGACAAGTTGTGTATTGACTTTATCACAAGGTAAGCTGGATTTTCAAAGAGCGGGGAAGTTTCCACGACAGTCTCTGGGTCCTTCTCTAGAGTTTTTAGGCATCAGCACAGAACCTCCTGTACCGTCACAATGTCCACGACTGATTTTTGAAAACACCCACGCTGCCACAGCCCCTTACCTACATTGTAGATTTAGTACTACAAAAAAGACATCATTTCACTGTTTTGTGTGTCTTTGTTTGTTACCTAGATCTGTCCATGCAGCTGAACTTGGGCATGTATGAGTATAATGGGAAGAGTGGCTACAGGCTTAAACCTGAGTTCATGAGGCGACCGGATAAGAACTTTGACCCCTTCACAGAAAGCACAGTGGATGGCATCGTAGCCAATACGCTATCAATAAAGGTTAGTGTCCTATGGACTGGTAAACATGGTATAAGCAGCACCTATTTATACACCTTCAAGAACATTAGAAACTACTAAAATTACTGAACTACTGAAACATTAATATCATTTAAATTACTCATAGGTGTGTTTGGACCAAAGAAATGTATTAATAGTGTATTATTCAAAAAATGTTGAAGGTGGTGTTAGTATTACGTCATAGACCATGACATCATGGGAGTTGATAAACTGCATTCAGCAGTAACATTTGTTCATTGCCACTAACTGTACAGCATGAGAGATCAGCAAAAAATAGGCCGTATATACTGTATACAGGAGTTGGACAATGAAACTGAAACGCCTGGTTTTAGACCACGATAATTCATTAGTATGGTGTAGGGCCTCCGTTTGCAGCCAATACAGCATTCAGGATACAATGTTTGAACCATTGGGTGCACATGGTCCTCCAGAATGGTTCGATAGTCCTTGGCAGTGACACGCCCATCTAGCATATTGGGCCTAGGGAATGCCATGATATCGCAGCCCAAACCATCATTGAGGCAAATCCATGCTTCACTCTGGACATGCAACAGTCTGGGTGGTACTTCTTTGGGGCTTCTCCACACCGTAACGCTCCCGGTAGTGGGACAGACAGTGAAGGTGGACTCATCAGAGAACACTACATGTTTCACATTGTCCACAGCCCAAGATTTTCGCTGCTGGCACCATTGACACTGACGTTTGGCATTGGCACGAGTGACCAAAGGTTTGGCTATACCAGCCCGGCCATGTACATTGACACTATGGAGCTCCCGACGAACCGTTTTGGTGGAAACAGGAGAGATGAGGTGCATGTTTAATTCTACAGTGAGTCGGGCAGCTGTGGTTTTATGTTTTTTGGATACAATCAGGTTTAGCACCCGGACATCCCTTTCAGACAGCTTCCTCTTGCGTCCACAGTTACTCCTGTTGGATTGGTTTGTCCTTCCTGATGGTATGCTGACATTACCCTGGATACTTGATACATCACAAAGACTTGCTGTCTTGGTCACAGATGTGCCAGCGAGACGTGCACCAACAATTTGTCCTCTTTTGAACTCTGATATGTCACCCGTAATGTTGTGTACATTGCAATATTTTAAGCAAAACTGTGATATTACTCTGCTAATTAAACCTGTACACTCTCCTCTTACTGGTTGAATGTGCAATCGATGAATATTGGCCACCAGGCTGGTCCAATTTAGCCATGAAACCTCCAACACTAAATATGCCAGTGTTTCAGTTTCATTGTCCAACTCCTGTGTATGCATGTATATATACACACAGTATTATACAGATTGTTCAAATTGTGGGTTGAGTAACATTTTTCTGTATCTTTTCCTGTATACAAAGTTCCCCCATCACAAGCTAAAAATTTGCACCATTGTTGAACCCAACTGTCAAATCCTCTTTGAAATCCCCTCTGTTGCAGTTGTTGGTCTCCCACTGCATGGTTTGTTTTCAGTGCTAGATTCCCCTTCTTTAAACTTCATCCATCTGTGCACGTTGCACTTGTCAATGGTGTCATCTCTGTAAATTCTGTAGTGCATTGGGGAACCATCAACTGCAACAATGGGGATTTTCGAAGAGGGTTCATGAGCCGGGCTCAAAGATGGTGCAGATACTGCAGTTGCTTGTGGTGGAGACTATGTTGATCTTTTGTACAGAGAAAAGTTATTTTTCCAAATTTTGCAAGTTGAATGATCTACAGTATAATTCCATTTAATTAAAAAATGTTTTCCGGCTTTTACATTACTTTCGGTACAGCCCTTGTACTACCACTAGCTCACACTTGCTGCTCTGACTGAGATTTATTTGTGTGATTTCTTGTTATGAGTAAATGCATACATTGTCCAAACATTTGCTTTTTAATTATTTTAAACCGGGGTTAAAAGAGCACAAGACAAACAACTACACGAAATGCAGGAAACTTACACACTTATAGACATCATCGAAAAAAAGTGACATGAGGCTTCCTATCAACATATTATATGTAACAAGGTAACAAGTATACTTAGGAAATTGCATATATGTTACAATCTATAAAAAAAATATATATTGTGAATGCCTTTTTCCTGTTTTGTCTGATCAGATCATATCCGGACAGTTCCTTACTGACAAGAAAGTCGGGGTGTATGTGGAGATTGACATGTTTGGGCTCCCAGTTGACACGAGACGGAAAGCATTCAAGACAAAGACGTCCCAGAACAACGCCATCAACCCTGTCTGGGATGAAGAGCCAATCGTCTTTAAAAAGGTAGATCATCTCACTCAGAAGAGTCCGATGAAGGCTGTGACTGTAAAATAAATCATGTTCCTTTTGTTTTTCCTACCTTGACAGGTGGTCCTGCCTACTCTTGCCTCAATAAGAATAGCCGTATTTGAGGAAGGTGGAAAGTTCATAGGTCATCGGTTAATTCCTGTATCAGCCATTCGACCAGGTGGAGCTCGGCTTTCTCTGTTCAACCAGATTTAGAGTTACAGATGATTACAGTACGTGATAAAAAAAAAAAAGTCTTTACACAAGCTTTATTGTTGTTACAGGTTACCGGTATATTGGCCTAAGAAATGAGAAAAACCAGTCGCTCACTCTTCCAGCTATATTTGTGTATATTGAAGTGAAAGATTATGTGCCAGACACCTTTGCAGGTAAGTAGTATCAAATTAGCACATAATAATTACCTGCCTTTACTCTGCAACCTATTGTGCGAATGTGAAATTCCATCATGATTACAGTGCGGCAGTTTTTAGCAACGGAGCCTTTAGCTAAAGGTGTGATCCAGAAGCTGTGAAATGTAGAGACCAACGAGAATTGTGCTTCCCGGCAATACGTGCGAGTTTACGTCAGGTGTTTTATGCCGTTGGGGCTTACAGGTGCAATTGGCTTTTCAACAGCATTTAACACTTTTGTTTCGAGGAACGCTCAGTCCCCCACAGGGGTCGGCAGTGACGTCATCACCGAGGCAGATAACATTCTAGGGAGACAGCAGGGGAAAGAAAATTGTGATGCCAGTGTGTATGTAAATAATGATGAATTGGGAGTCTAGATGAAATTTGCCATGCCTGCGACCACTGACTGTGCATTTCTTATTGGAACAGATGTCATAGAGGCCCTGTCTAACCCCATTAGATACGTCAACTTAATGGAGCAGAGATCCAAGCAGCTGGCTGCTCTGACGTTAGAAGAAGGAGAGGAGGAGAAAGATGCCAAAGAGGTGGGGCCTGTCTACGACTGAACCTTATCACTTCCAGATTCACATAGTTCACTACAAGTTCACTTCATCACTCATGTTAACAGAATAACAAGAGTGGAAGCTCTTAAAAATATGTCAGTGAAATGAGTTTGTATACTTACTGTGCCTTTTTTATCTGTCTTGAACCATTAGATGTTGAGATTGTAATTCAAACTATTATATCTGTTTAATCTTGTAAATTGAACAATCTTAGGAATGTAAAAAGACACGCTATTTCTTTGTTATATTGTATATGTACATTTATTGTCAAATTATAATCTGTGCACACTGCTAAAAATGTCTTTATATCATCAATTATTCATTACTAATTGAAATGATATTAAGAGTAAAGGTTCAGCTGTTTCGGGAAAGTCCTGTATGAAATTTTTATATATCTTAATATTCACAACGCATACACTGTCAGGTTGATTTCTTTGTTCCAATATTGCTCCAGTACCGTAATCAGTGCCATTTCTTACAAACTACTGATATTTGACACTTAAATTAGGTTCTCAGCAAATTAAAAGAATGGTCAGTGATTGTCACAACGATTTTTCAAAAATAGAAAGGGCTTTATTTTAGTTATAAATGATGACATTTTGTTTTTGCCCCATTTTCTTCCCAGTTTGGTCATCTGTTCAATTCCCACCCGCGCTCTCTGCTCACCGCTGTGTTATGACAGCTACCGACGGGGGAAGGTGAAGTCTAACACATGCTTCCTCTGAGATATGTAAAGCCATATGCCAGCAATTCATCTTTCAGAACTGTAGCTCATGCTACGTCATAGAGCAGAGTTACACACTTGTATCCCTTCCACATACAGAAGAATTCTCTTCTGCATACATAAGCTCACAGATGCCTACGATTGGCTAGTATTACTGTGATTGAAAAGAGGAGATAAAATATGCTATTTCTCTCCGTCTACACCAATCAGCCATAATGAAACTAAAGCCCAAATCAGTAAGCCCAATATTATAGGGTTTGCCTTTGCCATCTGGGCAGCTCTGGCCCATGGGGCATGACTCATTAAGACTTTTGGTGGTGTGCCCTCATGTCTGGCACCAGGATGGTGGCAGCAGATCGTTTAGGTGCTGTGGTTTGCGGGGTGAGGCCTCCATGGGTCAGACTTGTTTGTCTGGCGCATTCCATGGATGTGGTCAATTTCAGATCAGGGGTATTTGGAGGCCAGATCAACAACCTTAAACTCTTTGCATGCTAAGCCCTATATACAAGCAGTGTTGTAAGATATTTTGCACAGGTGGCACTGCAGACACAGACACAAGGCGAGGGCTTATGGGAAAAAATAAATGGGAATTGAAAGGGATTTAAGGAAGGAGGAAGGAAAAAAGGGGGAGATTGAGGAAGTGCACGTGCAGGTCTAGAGGCAGTGCCCAGATGGTATACGTGCATGTGGCTGGCAAGCAATGGTGGCAGGTGGAGTGGCGGAGTGTAACAGTGTGGGCACCAGCCCCTGCATGCTCCTTAAAGTGTCTTCTCTGGCTGTCTTGGCCAACCACCCCCCCCATCCCTCCCCCCTCCAGCTCTCCTTGGGTGTGTTCACAGATGGAAGTTTGACGCAACATTTGTCGGTCGGGTGGCTTTCCCAGCTGGGAACATGGGCCGTAATCGTTGAGCGCAGCAGCCTTTTTCCTCTTCGGTGGCAGGATCACGCAAGTTGGCTCTAGGCGAGAATGAAAGTGCCGCGGGAACTCGTTCAGTCCTCACACGGCTGTCCCTAAAGTGGTGATCAAATGACTGCATTGAGTTCTTACCTTTAAAATCCCTGCGGGGTATGACATCATCCCGCTCACATGACACTTTTAAGCGTCTGCAGCCCGGCTCTAGCCTTTAAACCTCCGGACCTCAAGCAAAGCTCCCCACCTTGTTTTTATTTATAGAAAGCCAGAGATCTATTAACATTGATCCTCTACCAGTCATGTCTGAAATAGCGGATCCGCCTCTCCGCACACCTGCACAAGGGGATGCCGCCTACCTAGTGAGCCTACAGATTGAGGGAAAAAAAAATTAGGTACGCGCCCATCACTGGTGTATGTCATGATAGGCAGGCTGTGATGCACTGAGTGATCTGGTACGTTTCTTTCATGGCCAGCATCGACATTTTCCATCAATTCGTGTTACACTGTAATTGAACAGGACTTTTCTGTTTCATTTCTCGACTTTTTAACTACATATGAATTTAATCTTTTATAGATTAGAAATTTTTGTTTAACTTTTTATACAAACATTATACCAATTTACAAGAATGCCGTTAAGAATAAGTAATTTTTTTTAATGGCGTCTTAAAGACAATCCTTTCTTAATGAAACATCTTTAACAACTCTTGTTTCTCAGACTGAGTCGGGTGTTGAACAGACTTCAGAGGCAAAGAGCGAGCCCAAACCTGCACCAGTGGAAAATGGCTTGAGTCACACATTAAGTGCAATGCCAAAACCAGCGTCTCAGCATAGTACCCAGCCCCAGTCTACAGGTAACCACACCAAATTTATTACCATCCCGACTTCAAACAACAGATAGCCACACTGTTGTCTTATTTCTGACATTATATACAGTGCTGAAAAAAGAATATGATTCTTCATATTTTGCTTCCAAAGAGCATTCTACTATCTTGCATTTTTCAAAAATTGTAAAATACATTTTAATAAAAGCAATTTTTCTAATTTTCAGTCCAGTCTGTGTACCTGACCATTTTCAGAGAAATGTTTTTGGTTTGTTAAGTCACATAGTGGCCTATGAATCACTCAAGCACAATGCCGAGTGTTTGGAACAGACGAGAGGGCAAATGAGGCTGCTGCTGAGGTTGATAAACAACCAGTTTTTAAATTGTATCTGTACGCACTTTGCAGCCTCTCATAATAAAACATTCGTCCCCATTTCTTGAACTGATTCTACATAATTTACAAAATACAATTAAATTAATATGAAAAAAAAATGACGGATGCCTAAAGACTTTGGCGCAGTACTGTAAATATCTGGTTAAATACATATTACATGAACATTGCATCCAGTGCTGAAGACGGAAAATAATCAACTTTAATATTTATAAACTTGACCTGTTGAGGTGTATTGTGTGTTTTAGGTTCAGCTAAATCTGTAGCAAAGACTGAAGACCTTATCCACAGTGTCCTCACTGGTCAGTACCACACACCGCCACTATTAAGCATTCCTAATTACTCTGGATGTATAGTTCACCCCACCATAAGCCAAGAATAATACAATTAGTACGTCACAATAAATGAAACTGAACAACAATTTCTTTTTCCCATCTTAGAGATGGAGGCGCAGACATTAGAGGAGCTGAAGCAACAGAAGGTGTTTGTCAGGGAACAGAGGAGACATTATAAAGAAATGAAAGAGCTGGTAAAGAAACATCACAAAAAAACAACGGAACTCATCAAGGAGCATACCGCCAAGTACAACGAATTCCAGCATGACTACCTCCGAAGAAGAGCTGTGCTGCAGAAATCTGCGAAACGAGATGGTAAGAAGAGGTAGGTCTGCATTCTCTGCATTCTCATGTTTCCCTCTTAAAAGTGCAAAAGCATACATTCCGTGTAACTGGGAAGAGGATGGACTTCACATACGAGCTCTGTTCTTCAGGTGTCTCTCCTCCAGTCCGGAGCACGGTGCCTCCTTTTTCGAGCAGGAGCTGGCAACTCTGGACCAGGAGAGTGGACAGAAACTGGGTGAGCTGAAAGAACAGCAGCAGCAGCAGCTTCTGAACCTGCGGCAGGAACAGTATTACAGTGAGAAGTACCTGAAAAAAGAACACATCAAGCAGGTAAAGTGGAGATCATATCAGGATTTTCATTCGTACACTAAAGGTTAAATCAATAAATTTCCCAGAGATGTTCAAGTCAAACAGGGACTTGTCATCCCACAAGCAGAAGACACAATACAATGATGAGACACTTCTGCAGTAAAAAATTTGAATAAGACCCCAGTTGAGGCGGATCGGAGCTTACAATGTCTGATCATGGTTCCTGAGAGTTTGCCTTGATGGCATCCAAGCACTAATCCCAGTGAAACATTACATTTACATTAACATTCAGGCATTTGGCAGATGCTCTTAGATAGATTGCTTAAAGATGGCCAGTGACTTGGTTCTACAGACATCTAGAGGAAGTTCATTCCACCACCTGGGTGCCAGAACCAGGTGCTAGATGCATGTCTTCCTTGATCCTTAAGAAATGGTGGGACTAGTTGAGCAGTGCTGGAGGATCGGAAGGAAAATAGTGCAGGGTGTGATTAGAGCTGAGAGGTAAGTACAGTAGGTCCTGGGCCGTTTTTAGCTTTGTAGACAAGCTTCAGTGTTTTGAAGTTGTTGCAGGCAGCTACTGTACCAGAAACCAGTGCCAGAATTTGGGAAGGTTGAAAACAAGCCGTGCAGCTACAGAGGACGAATGGTGGACAGAGGCAGACCTGTGAGGAGTGAGTTACTTGAACTAACGAGGGATTGAACACTAGTTGAGTAGCCTGTGTGGAGAGAATTGGACGATTCTGCTGATGTTGTAAAGAAAAAATCAACAAGAGGTTAGCAATGTGTTGGGAAAACGACAGTTGATTGTCCAGAGTTGATTTGAGTTGAACAGCAGATTGTATTGAGACATAAAGGTAGTTGCTTCATAATTGTGTTCTGTTATTCTGCACATTCAAAAGGCCTGGTTTGACTTGAACTCTCATAGGTTATAGTGAAACGCCCTGTGATGTTTGAGCATAAATGTTTAACCGCACTTTGCCATATTGCACAGCTAATGGAGAAACTAACGCTGCTAGCCGAAGAGAGTCAAAGCAACCAAATGAAGAAACTGAAAGACTTGTGTGAAAAGTAAGCCTGATATGAATAAAACATAAAAAAAAACGATGCCTCTAGTTTAGTCCCAGCATGGGCCTTACTGATTTCTTAATGTCCGCAGAGAAAAGAAAGAACTGAAAAAGAGAATGGACAAGAAAAGGCAGGAGAAGCTAAATGAAGCCAAATCAAAAGAGAAACACTTGACAGAGGAGTAAGTAGAGATTTTGAGTTGAATCTCAGGCAAAAACAAACGGCTGTTCTGAACTAAACATAAGGTCATTGTAGCAAGGCAGATAACATCCTGTAGAGGGCAGTGGAAGACTAAATGTGTCCAAGAAGCAGTGTAAGAGTTGATTTCTACTGTATAACACTGTTTAAAATATTATTCTTAGAAACATTTTTACTAGAATAAACCCCTGCTACAGTATTTTACATTGGAGCAAATTTTGTAGCCTTGTGAGAATGAAAACACTGCACCAGACATGTGACAGACATCACCAGATTTGTCACGTAATATATTCTGGCATCAGACACATTATCGCTTTGTGCTGCCAAACGCATTTATTAGCCTGTCCAAATGCTTGTTGTTATCAAATGTCTGTGCTTTTAGGGAAAAGCTGGAGATCAACAGGTCGTATGTTAATGAAGTGGTACAGCATATTAAAAGGGTAAGAGCTATTCTGTCACACAAAGGCGTTTGTTTGTCAGTATAAAACCAAAAACAGCGGACATGACTTTTTAAAAAATATTTTTTATATTCTTTGGGCAGCTGGAAGATGCTCAGACGAAAAGACATGAAAAGCTCACAGAGAACCATAAGAACATTCTTCAGCAAATCATCGAAGAAAAACCTAAGGTATGCACATCATTTTTGATCTGTTTACATTCACGTAAGGTTCTCCTTATACACTATAGATAAATGTTAATTATTGAATTCAGGTGTTTTAAATCAGGCCCCTTATTCCCAGTGAAGGGCAATTTTAATACTTCAGTGTACCAAGACATCTTGGACAAGCCTATGCTTCCAACTTTGTGGCAACAGTTTGGGGAAGGCCCTTTTCTATTCCAACATTCTGTGCCCCAGTGCACAAAGCAAGTACTTTAAAGATACCGTATGGTTTGGTGTAAAAGAACGCACAGAGCCCTGATCTCAACCCCTTCGAGCACCTTTGGGAGCCAGGCCTTCTCATCCATCATCAGTGCCTGACCTCATATACAGTATGCTCTAGAAAATGAATGGGCATGAATTCCCACAAAACCACTCCAAAATCTTGTGGACAGCCTTCCAAGAAGAGTGGAAGCTGCTATATCTGGGGGGAACAAGTCTATATTGAAGTACATGTATTTGAATACAACGACATTGCAGGTTTGGCCAAATACTTTTGTCCATATAGTGTATTTGTGCAGCTATCAACAACATACAGTAGCTGCTCAGAGAAGAGAAACCTTGCCCTCTGGGACACCCAAGGTTTTATAAACATGCCTGAATATAAATCTCCAGTCGAGCGAGTTAAGACAAAGATCCATAACTTCTCTTGCTCCCTTTTGTACATGTATTCCCTATATCCACAAAAATCACTGATTATAATTTTAATGCCATTTAAATGAAAGGTAAGTTAAAAAAAAAAGCTTTAAACAATGAATAATTACTATTATAATTATTGAGGAAACGTTCATCATATGATGAAATTTAGCATCTGACGCACTGAGTTAACGTGTTTAGTGCATCATATCGGCTGTTTGTTACAGTATGTACTGTTACAGCACATTCAGCATTTGTTGCATCATGATGCTGCAGATGTGTACATATTTTATAGCCATTGTGGAGAAATTAAGTCCACCACTCGAGTCATATTTTTCAGTCAGTTTTCAGTGAGTGGAAGTTCATTCAATACAGTGTATATTCATTACTTAATTTTACAGGGGTCTTAAACAAGTTATACAAACTGACCTGATGAACAGCATTCAGTACAAAACAAAGTAAAGTTATACCACCAAACCTGACATATAACATTAACATTCAATACCAACGTTAAATTAGTAATGAAGCATGAAGGGGGCATTTTGATACAGGAAAATATTGATTATAGTTATCACGTGTTGATCACTCACTCATCGTCTATACCAGGGGTGTCCAAATCCAGTCCTGGAGGGCCAGTGTCCAACACAGTTTGTTGCCTCTTCTTCACAAACACAGCTGATTTAACTAATCTGTTAATTACTAGGTTCAGTGGGTGTGTTTAGGTGTTGGTGAATTACAAACTGTGCTGGTCACTGGCCCTCCAGGACTGGATTTGGACACCCCTGGTCTATACCTATCCCAGGAGACTTAGGGCACGAGGCACGGTACACCCTGGACAGAGTGCCAATCCATCGCAGGGCACACACACACACACACACACACACACACACTTATTCACACACTACGGGCTATTTGGAAATGCCAATTAGCCTAATCTGCAGGTCTTTGGGAGGAAATAGGAGTACCTGAAAGAAACCCACCAAACACGGGGAGAACATGCAACCTCCATGCACACAGAGACAGGATTCGAACCTGGCCGGCAATCGAACACGGACCCTGGAGGTGCAAGACAGTGCTAACCACTACACCACCATGCCGCCCAGTTGTGTGTTGGATGTTTTTTTAAATTAATAAAACAAAACTATGCCACTAGCCTCTGAGAAGCCACAGACAGGACCTTTGTATAGCAGACTTTCCTGTGGCTGAAACCTTACAGGAAAACATTTACCTCTTACAGTTACAAAATATTGTTCATTCTGTTATATGGAGCATCTTCCATATACAGTACGCTCAAGTAAATTGGTTGTTAATAAAGAAACTCAAATTTATTAGAAGAAGAGAAGAGCCTTAATAAAACTCTTTATTGTTTTAATTAGAGTTGATTGAGCGCTGTTGTTAATAATCAATGAACCAACACCTTCTGACCAATTAAAATTGAGAATTTATCAGTCAAGACTAATTACAAACATAATTTATTATGTACAGCCTGACAGGATTGAATATTAACCTATAGTATTATTAAGTGCAATTTATACAAATATAGGATATGGAATGTTAGTGCAATTTACGTAAATATACAAAACCACAAGTAATATCCTTTAGATAATGGTATGATGACATGTATATGAATGATCAGAACCTAAGGTAACTATGGGCTTGAGCTTTTGGGGTATGGGCTTGAGCGCATGAGCTTTTGTACCAAGAGAAACCCGTTAGATATTGTTACAAAAAATAAAAGTGCTGTTAAGTTCCAGAGTCTCAGGTAGTAAATCAGGAGCTGTACTGCTGTATTATCTGGATGCATCGCTTTCCCTAGGGTCCTGTAGGCCTCAGGGCACCCACAAGCACTTCTGTTCCCAGTGCTGCTGTCACCAATTTTTGACATTTACAATGAACAAATTGCTTTACATTTGACAACTACTGTAGCAGAAGTATCAGTATGCTGTAGAAACCCAGGTGTGTGATTTGTTTGCACATCTGTAACCTGAACTGGATAATTGTAAATATTATACTGTATAAAAAATCAAAGTGAGCAGTTTAATTTGAATTTATTCACGATCAACTATTTTGACTCATTGCCAAACCTATAATGTCTTGGAAGCCTCTTTGGTCAAGAATGGCCTCGCAAAACCTTCCCCAGTAGGTCTAGCCTAGGCTGCAAGACTGAGAAGGATGTTGAAAAGAAAAAAAAAACATTTTTAAATATAGTAAAAGAAAAGTGGCAGATAAAATGCGCTGCATTGTAAGTGTTGCCGGATATTGAGAATGATAGAAGCAACAATAACAACAAAAATATATAATATGCTGATAACTGAACATGTATCAACACTTAATAATTGCTAGTTAGAGATACTGTAGTTTTAGAATGTTTTCTTGGATGTTAAAAATGATTTACAGTGGCATTAACATTGGAATTGGAATAGTCGTGTTATTCTATATGCAAGTCCCCGACATCGATCTGTCTCTGTAACAAACCTACCAAGGCCTACTGAGTAGTTCCACTCAAGGGTATCTAAAATTATTTAGAAAATTATTTTAGCTAGTCTTTGTAAGGAAATGCATGATAATACTTATACTAATATTTATCATTAGCTAGAATTTGACTTACTGGAAGACCTTAATGTAAGCTACAGAAATTGATGCTAATTTAACAAGCTAGGTTAGTTCAATATACTGGAGCTAGTTAAAATAAGCAAATTAGCTACACTTACTTCAATATTTTTCAAGTTAGATAAAGTTAATGCCGTCTAGGATGCCCAATTTTATACAAGTTGTTGCCTAATAATGAATAATCCAGTGTAATATTTTATTGAGTTACAGGTAGCAGTGCTCATTCTCAAATCTTCAGATACATGCATTATATCTAGAGTATTACCCACACTGTTTATATGCAAAAATTACTTCGGATACTTATACTTCAGAGTTTTTACAACTTAGATAAACTTGATTGGAGTAAGTTGAAACTTGTCATTTTTATTACAGTATACTGTATAACATACTTTTATTGGCTAGATGATAGAAGAAGTGATTTGAGATTTGTAACTATTACTTAAAAAAAAGTTTTTTCTCTGAAAATGTAATTATGTACGAGTACCAGAATAAAATTTCAGTAATAATGAAGCATTGTATCGAGATAGCAAAACTGTTGTCTTTGAGAGGTTGAAACAGCATCAAGTGCAGGATACAGTTTCAATTAAACAGGTCTTGGCGACAGGAAGGTACATCTGGGTGCTGTAGTGACCCGTACGACCCCAAAGATATTTCAGTGGGCTATTTGGAAGTTAAAATTTTTACTGTGTTGATGAAATTATTTATTATTGAAAAATTGATAAATGAGTTTTATTAACATACCAATCTGAGTATTTTAGGCTAAAAAAAACATAAGGACAAGACAGGTGATCAGATCAGCCGAAGGAAGAAGCACACGTTGAACCTTTGAATTGACTTTGGAATGGCAATTCCAGCCTCACAAAAAAAGTGTATATTAGAGGAAAGGCTTTGTAATTTCAGGTTATGGAACACTGAGTGTTATATTCGCAAAGTTTCTTGTGATGAGAGTCCGTATATAAAGGGTGCGAGTGATTGGGGAAAAGTTTCTTATAAAGCACTTTATGGCATTTTGGGCATTTTCCAGAAATAAGGCTATTTCCATAATGCCCCAAGTATTAACCTACAGTATAACTGTCAATACTGTTCAGTACTGTAGGATAGTAACATCTCTATGCGGTCACAGTTTACAGTCTGTTTTTGCTCAGACAGCCTCTTGTTTGCCAGCAGTGGGGTGTTTGAAAATATTACTACTACATTTGATGTTTTATGTACAAAATGTTAATGTTTCTGAAGATTGATTTCATTAATTATTCATCACGGTTTTATCCAGCAAACAGTTCACGCTCCGAAATGCTTATTCTATAAAAAACAGTATTATCGCCTCGACACGTTTATTGTGACCTTTAACAGACGGTAAAGTTTGTGATTAGAGTGTCAGCCTGGGAGAGATCATTTTGATTCATGCTTTATTGCATAAATGTTAGGTCAAGTATAAATGCTACGAAAGGCCATTGGCATTTTCTGTACAGATGCTTTAACACCGTGTAGAAATTGAGTTTGTAATGGATATGATGTGTTCGCAGCTTCAGAACGAACTGGATCAGGAGTATCAGGACAAGTTTCGTCGGCTGCCTGTAGAGATTCAGGAGTTCGTGCAGGAGACCACTAAGCGAAAGACTGATGGGAACGATCAGGACTCCCTGCCTTCTTCTAGCACACTGGAGAAACTCAGCCATAAGGGAGCGCAATCCGAGGACGATATGGAAGACGAGAGGAAAGACTGAAACAGAGTGAATCACTAAGAATTCCACCGTGCTACTGGCACTCTTCCTAATTTAGTTTGCCATTGGTAATTTATAATTTATAATTTTTTTTTGCTAATGCATTTTCTGAGAAGGTCTAGGGGTAAAGGGTGAAAGGCTATTATACAGGAAATCACTTACAGCACTTGAACCCCTTAAACCCATTATTTATTATGTGCACAATTTACTGTTTTCTCATAATGGTAATAATTACATTATAGGACAAATTATTTATTTATTTATTTTATTTCTTCTTTGCAAATGTGACCCAGTCCATGAAAACCCAGTTGAAGTTTTTTTTGTGATTCACTGTTTTCTACATAAAATCATATGTAGAATATATACTGTATACAGCTTTTTCACAGACTGGGACACAAATTTAGTATGTTTCACACAACTCATGATCCTTATCAAAAGTTTATGGCCAGTAGGTAACCAGCTTTAAGAAGGTGTGTATGAATGTGGGCATGGAGGGCAGGTACCACATAAATTACCGTAGCTCTAATTTCACTTTCCGAAGTTTTTGAAGTGGTAAACATACCTACAGTTAATGTATATTAGTTTTAGTTGCAAGCACAGGTGGCTTGCAGAGATAAAGACATTATTTTGTTAAATTCGCTGCTGATATTGTTTGCTTTATTTCATCTAGAGTAATTAAGCATAGCAGAGTGTAAAATTTAGACTAAGTGGCTCCAGTATAGAACAGTAACAGTTTTTCAAAAATGCATGAATAGGGTGCATTGAACAGTTTGTGCAATATGTAAATGCAACTCTGTAGTTTGCTATTTGGTATAATGTGTAAAGACATGCTTGTGTGTGTGTGTGTGTGTTTTTTTTTTTTAACATACTACATAATATAAAATGTCCTTAGCAGCACCTAGATTTAACAGTATGTCATTTTTCTTTCTTTTTCTTTTCTTTTCATTTCTATTTTATTAAGGTATACTTAACCATTCTATCTTATTTACTTTCACTAAGTATTATCAAAGAGTAACATATTTAATGAAGTGAAGAAATGATATCTTAATGCAGAAGGCGTGGAAATAATATTAGAAATATGGAATTGCACTTTGGATTTCATGAGGTATTGGTATTAATATGCAATTATTCTTTTTACTTGAGTCAGATTTTTTCTTTCAGTGTTTTTCCATTTCATTCATTCACTGTTAGATGTGAAGCATGGGGTCAGTGATGCCAAGTGAAGTATCGTGATGATTCTTTTCCAGAATATGCTTCCCCATACTTCCCCTGGTGGTTTCTCAGTGTTAAGCTCTGATTAAAGCACGTCTGTCACTTTCACTAGCTATTTTATATAGGTTTGTAACATTTAGGTTAGATTTGGACTTAAGTGATGACTTAATTCTTACATTCATGTAAATCTGTTAATTATATTCACCCTTTGTATTTATTGCAATATATGATTGCTATGGACCACTAAAATAAAGTGCCAAACAATAACCTACTTCTGACAGGTCCAACATGAACCCGTGAAACATGAAACAAAAGAAAATTACTATCATTCGATCTCATGACTGACACTTTCATTATGTATATGATTTCGTTTTATTTTTAAAGTTGTCATTTGATGCAGTGCAATATATTAAAGCTATGGCAAACTCCATGGTATTATTGCTGCATCTATAAATGCTATCAAACAAGTATTAACAATTGATTTTCACTCACACTTAGTAGTTGTAAATTATATTCCGTGTGATTACACATAGCCATTTTATTATATTATACTTTATATTTTTTTTTTAACAAGATGACTTTGTGCTGTTGTTTTCTTTATGATCAAACTCTTTTTTGCAATGTAAGATTACTTGAAATACTTTTATGACTGGACTCATTTTTGATCGTTTTGAAGTGATGTTCTGTGCCTTTGAATGTTCTCTGTGTTAGATGTGGAATGTAAAAAAGTGTTGAATATAGAGCTCTTCTTTTTGTATAAACTGTGCACGCACTTTTAAAATGTTTATACTTACTGTAAGATTTACTTTGAAATTGTTTAAATGTCAAACTATTGACGGTGTATGCTATTGAGTGCCACTTTATTTAAATTTTATTTTAATCATTAATTCCATTTAACGAAACAGACATAGATTAGGAAACTAACAAATATCTACAAACATTTAAATTCATCAGACTGTATTATTGGTACTACAGTATCTGCATCTTTAAAAGATGGGTAATGTTGAATGTAAGTTGTGCTTGTGCTGTGCAATGGTTTTAATAAAACATTTTTGTGAAATGTGGAATTTGCAGAGTGCAAAAGAAGCATAAGTGATTATTTCATTAGTTTGCAGCTAGTAAAAAAAACGAATGATTCAACTATTGTTTAATTTTCATGGACGCTTTTATTTATTACACTTGATTCCATCCATATAGGAACCTCTGTAGTACAATTAGGGACTGTGGAGGCCAAGGGTGACAATCGTATTAATTTGTACAACTGTGGTAGGACCCCCAGGCAACATTGACACACTATGTGCAATTTGGGAATGCCAATTTGCCTAATCGGCATGTTTTTGGACTGTGGGAGGAAACCCACCAAGCACATGGAGAGCATGCAAACTCCATGCACACAGACCCGATGCAGGAATCGAATCCAGGACCTGGCATTGCAAGGCGAGAGTGCTAACCACTAAGCTACTGTGTCGCCATAACACTTGATTATACTGCATGTTTTTGGGAGGTTGAAGAAAACTGAAGATAGACCCATGAAACCTTTGCTCGAGGTCAAACTAGAAAATCCCATGCTCGTGTACCTTTGTGTTGTCTGCTATATATTAGCTTTTCAATAATGAGGCAGGTTTCTGACTGACTTGACGGCATCCTTCATTAAAAAATAAAAAAAAAAGGTTGTTCAAACCAGCATCAAACACTTTTTAGCACTGGACGTTGAGTGAGAATTGTTCTGTCAACTTTGCTTTCACATGCTGAGGTGTCGATCCCAAAAGGAATTAGACTGCAGTTTTGGTGGTAACCTGATAGTGACTTGCAATCTGCAATTCTGTGTGCTCTCTACTTGTCCAGGTGCCAGTAAGGACCTGTGCTCTGATTCTTTTCACGGACCTTCTGTGCATTCTGAGATTGAGGTGGAAAATCCTGTGAATATCATCATGGGTTGAGGCAACTTCCTTCATCTCCATTATTATTTTATGGCACAGATATTAATATGGTAGTAAAGGCTGATGGAAGATCATGGCTTAAAACTGGGCTTAAAACATATCTTGTGCCCTCTTAATACATAAAACTGCTAAAACTTGTAAAAGCATGGCTGTGTCTACTGTGGATACTATAAACAAGTAAGCACACAATCAATCATAGAAACAAATCAAAATAAATAAATAAATAAACAAAGTGTGTTGGTAGAGGCAGAGAGAAGCAAATGTCAATCATTCTAGAAAATAACTAGAGGCCAGTCTGTCTGTGTGTGCTTTGTAAGGGAAAAAATACTATTGCATGCACATTTGCTTTATAACAAAAATTGTAATAGAAATAACAAAGCAAACAAACAGTGATAATAATAATAATAATAATAATAATAATAATAATAATAATAATAATAATAAATCATATATAGAGAGACAGTTAAATTTTTGGCTAGGACTGTATTTTATATTGTTTGTGTATCAGGGTAGACCTCCGTCCAGAAGAAATAATAATAATAATAATAATAATAATAATAATAAATCATATATAGAGAGACAGTTATATTTTTGGCTAGGACTGTATTTTATATTGTTTGTGTATCAGGGTAGACCTCCGTCCAGAAGAAATAATAATAATAATAATAATAATAATAACAACATAATAACAATAACAACAACAACAATAATAATAATAATAATAATAATAATTATTATTATTATTATTATTATTATTATTATTATTATTGGCACTTAAAGAAGGCATTCATCCTCCAGAGGGTGCCAAAACATCACTCTCGGGTCTGCGCGTATCCAACATGAGTGCGCACGCGCAGTATTCCGCTCGGTTGCCAGGGGATACCGGCTGCAGTTTCGCGCACAGAAAATTCCACTAAAACATGCATGTGATATTTGCGATGTGTTTTCTAATAAATGTATATATAATTGTGAAGTTAGTTTAGTTCACTTTTCAATGTCACGTTTAAATCGAAATTTTAAGATAATTTTATCATGTATCATAATTTTCTTTCATTATCCCAAACTTTATGCAGTCATATACGATGACGTGGTTTACCGAATGTCATGTCTTGTTTCTGTATCAGCTAGGGTTCGGTTTGGTGCAATCAAGTTGGTCCTTTGACCAATTTTTGACATATGTGTTCTCTTGTAAATTGAGAAGATTTACACGACTTGGAAGAACAGTATAATTAAAACGTCCTCAGTAAATAGAAAACCTCACAGTTCGCCTGGAGGTGATGTTGTGGATGCTCTTTATGATGTTTTTGCTTCCCCTGTATGATCGTCACCTCCGTATCAGGGCAGAGCATAGTGGTGTCATACATAATCATAATGAACCGATACCTTGTCTCACTATTTTTAAAATGTGTTCGTTTTGACACTGATCCGTCTTCACTCGCTATCCCTTCTGGCAACTTATGTTTCAGATGACCTCAATCTGGGAGCAGATCCTATCTCCAGGGACGGCTTTCTGGTGACAGAATGGTGGCTCCACCCTTAGGGGATGAAACGGATATGGGATTGGTTTGGCAGATTGATCTCGCCTCATCCAGAGACAACATGCCTGCTATATTTTTCTCTGCTGGATCACAGACTGATGCACACACATAGACAAATGTCTCCTTTCCTACTACAAGAGTTAATCCCCATCACAGTAAAGAGGCTGCATCAGAAGGGCCTTTCTTACATCCTTGGTTCCTGCAATAACCAGGAAAAGCATGGTATGGAGAAATAAACAAGGAAGCAGTTGAGACTTCAGACATCTATCTTAGGCAGAAGGTCAGGTGGTTTTCCAGACAATAGCGCAGGCAGGTGGCAATATTAATAATAGGAATTGGTGGGATGGGTCAAGGTTTATGCAGGAGCAGATGCGATTGGTCAAAGTTTCTTCAGAATTTTGTGCTTAAGCAGGTGAGGTTGGTCAAACTTTCCGTAGGATTAGTTGGGATTGGTCAAAGTAGTCAGCATTGAAGCTAGTGGTCTTTTGAATGGATAGAATTCCTTTGGGAGTTGGTAACAGTGGGATTACACATCTGTATGCACACATTTGATAAATTTTGTAAGTTATTGTGATTAAAGAATTCTGTAGAGTTTTATTCATGTATTCATTCATTCCCTATACCGCTTATCTTGTACAGCGTCACAGGGCCTGAAGCCTATCCCAGAAGACCTTGGGATTGAGGCAGGGTACACCCTGGACAGGGTTCATGCATAAAATCACAGGGCACACACACAATGGGCAATTTGGGATTGCCAATTAGCTAATCTGCTTTTCCTGTGGGAAGAAACCGGAGTACCCGGAGAAAACCCACCAAGCACAGACAGAACATGCAAACGCCAGGCACACAAACCACAAAATCTAACCCTCGTCTGTAGAGATATAAGGCGACAGTGCTAACCACTAGCCCACTGTGCCACCAGTACAGTGTTGTTATTGCTACACTACTGTTAGGCTTTATTTGGCTTGGTGGTACACAGTTTACCTGATTGTTTCACATTTTCAGTGCATTAAATTGTTAAAACTTTCACTTTATTAAAAGTCAAATTCTACTGTAAACAAACAAACAAACAAACAAACAAACAAACAAACAAATGCAGAATAGTATATAAAATCACAACGCTGAAGAATCCGCCGAAGTGCACTTAACTAATTCGCCTGTGTGCGGCGCTGTTTCCGGGTCACTCTTAACACGCATAACGCACAGTAAGTGCACTTGAGCCAGCGGCCAGTGTGGAAATTAGGACAGGGCCAGGGACACACAGGGCGAGTTTCCCCTCTGAGGCAGCGGCAAGCGGGTGAGTGAGTGAGTGAGTGTGTGTGTGTGTTCCTCACACAGCTCTGTCTGGAGTGACACACACGCCTCCAGTCTTCACGTCTGACTATAATTAAAACTCACATCCTTGTTTAAAATCTGCTACACGTTGCCGCAATTGTTAAAAATAAAAGCGCACGTCTGACAGCCACTTGAAAGAGCAGACTGCATGTGTGTGTTGTGTTTTATTTAGTCATCTTTAATGAGAGACGAACCTGCAAAAATAGGAGGGGAAATTTGATTTCAACCTACAGTTCTGATTTGTATTACAATCACGGCATTTAATGAAGGTCCTAGTTGATTTGCCTGAGGTTTTAATGACTTACCCAAGTTAGTGCTTAGACTGAAGTTGGCAGTGCGGATCCAGCGTTTACCAAGAGGAACCCAAGATATGCAAATGCTTCCTGCTAGTGTTATCAGAGGAGAAGGAGCATTCAGCCTGTTCTGTGCTGCTCTTGTGTTTTTCTCCTGCTGGCTTGCCTGTTATTAGAATTTCAACTGGTGCATAAATTTTTTTTTTTTTTTTTTAATAAAAAAAGTTGTAAACTTCAATGCACTATGGGCGTTCAAGTCAAACCGGGACTTTTGATAGCCCAGAACACTGTTATGAGAGTAAAGAATAGCTTTACTTCTCTATATAGTCCCCTGCTACACGAATCCCAGCAGTTCACTAGTGCTTGGATACCATTAAAATGAAAGTTTTCTTAGTATGATCAGACTTCCTGCTTCACATCTGAAACGCTGGCCTCCCGGGAACTCCTTTAATACCCCAAATATGTGGAAATAGCTTGAGGATTGAGGTCAGGACATACGCTGAATGTTCACTTCTAGACACCCCGACAGGGATCGTGCTCCACGGACATGAGCAAAACGTTTGCTCCATTCAAATGTTTTAGAGTCTTACTGTGCTTTAAGTCTTTTTCTGAAATCAGTTTTGCACCCTCATTTACAAGAAAGTTCATCAAGTCCCGGTTTGATTTGAACACCCTCATGAATATGCTCTAGATCAGTGGTTCTCAAACTTTTTGCACCCATTTAATCAAATATTTCACTGATACCCCTCAGTGCAGGTGCATACATTTAATCCATTCATTGACTTCTTTATTCTGGCCAGGCTTGCTGGAACACTAGATATGAAGTTGGAATTTATTCTGAATATGACGCAGGTCCATATCAGGGCACTGTGCACACACAGATTTACACCTTGGGGCAATTTTGCATAGCCAATCTATGTACTGTTGGCACAGTACAACAAAGATTTAGTGGTTATCACTCCCACCTCACACTTCCAGGTTTTTTTATTTTATTTTATTTTTTTATCTTGCCTCTGGATTGTGCTTGTTTAGTTTGCATCTTCTCCCCATGATTAGTGGGTTTCCTCCAGATACTCCAGTTTCTTTTATGTATCATAGGCTTATTGATGGTTCCAAATTGCCTGTCGTTTATGAGTGGATGCGCGAGTGCGTGTGCACCTCTGGGTTACAAGAGGTTGGCAGCGTCCCTTTCTCTTACAGAAATAAATTCTGCACAAAATCATACCTCATTACAACCAACTATTAGTTGGAACGATGGTTTAAGATGGATAGGTAAATATATTTATCTAAGGCACCTTTGGAGGGAATCCATGTACACATGGGGAGAAAATGCCAATCTATCCAGTGCTCGCAAAGCTACCCTCTAGACCAGTCGTCCATGTCTTGAAAACCAAAACAAATATTGATGTACTATATGACTCATAAATTAAATGTGTACAATAGTATTTTGCATGCCTATTAAGCCAGATAGTTTTTTTTATCCTGAATTTTCCTCCCTTTATTAAAATTGTCATCAGACTCAAGTGGAGGTTATTTTCAGGTCTACATGTTTGTGGAGATTTTAATGAAATTCATTTGATTCCCTATGACCGGTCAAACAGGCTAATAATTACAAAAAGTCAGTAATAATTGTCCTTTGAAAGTAATTAAACTTACATTGTAGGTTGTGATTTCGGCCAGTGTAACGAAAATAGAAAAATCACAGGAGAGCTATGCTTCAGAGATGCCTTCTTTAAGAACCACTGTTGTTAACGATGCATGCTGCACACTAGTATTGCCTGGCCAATACATAATGAAATTGTCATATAACATAATGTTTGTAGGGAGAAAAAAAAAAAGAACCATATGCATGTTTATCACTTGGTCAAAGTCTAACTTGCTTTAATGCTGTGTTTACTGTATGTGCTCTGTATTTTAAATATTAATTTTCAGCTTCATAATTTCGTGAGTGGTATTTTAGGTACTTTATTTATTTATTTATTTATTTATTTTAATTGGAGTGTCTGTAACCTTTGCCATTTCATCACTGGGAAAGAAAAAATGGTTTCAGTGCTCGATAGCATGTGCACCCGTAGTCTTCTGCATAACTTGCATTTACAGTACTCGTTAGTGATTAGCTGTATGTTTATTTTACTATAAAGGAAGACATTAGATTAGTTTAGGACAGCAATAGGTGGTAGGAGGCAAATATTGGAAAACAAGTCTATACCAAGAGCATGTGACAGCAGCATGAGGCCAATTCTATATTTGCTTCATTAGTCCACACACACACACACACACACACACACACACACACACACACACACACACACACACACACACACACACAGCTTTCATATGCATGATATCACTTGAGGACATTGCTGGCTGGTAGCAGTAAGAGACCCAAGCGTGTTCTCTGATAATACAAAATAACTTAATTTTTGTTGCATAGCTTATGATGTTTTAAAGTAACAGCCAAATGTAGTTACAGGGAGTTGATTCTTTATTCCAAGAATTTCACATTGTCTGCATCAGGCTTGCGCATCTGTACAGCATACTGTATTTACTGCATCTGGCCTTACTGTGTATGAGCCAGAGAGCCAGCTGGACACCAATAAAACCAGTAAAGTTTAAATGTACACGGATCAGCCATAACTTTAAACACTTTTTAACATAATCACCAGCTAGGTTTTAGGTTCCCCATGTGCCATTGGGTGGCTCTGGGCCCTTGGAAGCGTGGCTCCATGAGACATCTGGGGGTGTGCTATGGTGTCTGGCACAGGGATGCAAGGAGGGGATTCTTTGAGATCAGGATTGTTTGTCTGGCACATCCCATGGATGCTCGATTAGATTGGGATTTGAGGAATTTGGAGGAATTTGCACTTATTCCAGTGTTTCACTAGTGCTTGTATATCAAGACAGAAAGTATTCTCAGTATGCCGGAGCCATGATTGGAATGCCTGCTTCATGTCTGAACCGTTGGCCCCTCGGATACTCCTTTAATGGCCCAAACATGCGAAAATTGGCTTGGATCCAGGTCAGGACTGTATGTGCTGTACAGTATGTGACAATAACTCCCAGCCTAATTCCTGTAATGTGCAAATGGTGTTAATTTCAAGGATCAGTCTTGCTCCATTCAAATGTTTTACTGCGACTAAGATAAGAGTCTCACTGTGCTTGATGTGAAGACTTTTTAAAAATCAGTTTCACATCCTCATTTGTGAGAAATTTTATCACAAGTCCCAGTTTGACTTGAACACCTCATGGCTCCATGAGACATCTGGGGCTGTGCTATGGTGTCTGGCACAGGGATGTTAGCAGGGGATTCTTTGGGAATCCTTGTTGTTTGTCTGGCACAACAACCTTGAACTTTTGCCAGCTAAGCCCTATACAGTATCTGACAGGCTGTGATGCACTGGGCTTTTTTTTTTTTGATACCTTCGATGTCTCCCCAGTTACTGCTGTGCAGGTGTGGACGTGTTACATCAGTTCATTTGTAACTGTAGTGTGAGAAAAAATGGATGCCCTAGTGTGATTTGCACGAAAGAAGAGCAGTGTGCTGTGATTAGATTTTTTTGTGGTCTGAGGGTGTACCTGGTCCTGATGGAAGAGCATATACAAACAAAATTTGGACTGATACTCACTGTAAGGTGAAAGTTTCTTAAAAGAGAATCATTACAGGTGACGAGACATGGATTCTTCCCCATGAGCAAACATTTTTTTTAATGAGTGAATATTAAATAAAAAAATTAATTCCACAGCCAGAGTGCGGATGATTTTTGACTCGCCTTCGTGTGTGTGTGTGTGTGTGTGTTTAAAAAAAAAAAAAAAGCTCAATATATATTAACTTGTTTTGATCCATATTATGGTTTGCTATTTTTTTCTCCCCCTCTTTCAGTAACAGGACATTGCATCGCTTTGATCAGGAGTGCAAGAACGATCAAAGGACAGTGTATTCCATTACAGTCCTCTCCAAATCTTCTAATCCACACTAGCTAGACAATTTTTCTTGGAGCACTGGGGTCATGCGCCTCGTCAACAGAGATGTAAAGCCGTGCAGCTACATATTTCAGCTCTTTCTTGCGCCGAGTAATTCAGAAGCGGTACTCAACACCAACAACTAATCCGTGGTTCCTCCTTTAGATGTTCGAGGCAAGTCTAATGCTAATATATTCTGCAAGGCACACTTTGTAACAGCACTTAGCTCTTTAGGGATTTTGCTAATTCCCAAAGCTGTGCTATTAGCAGGTTCTCTAGACTGGCTACTAATCTGCCCTAATGTTCACATTACTCTGTAACTGGGACAAGGAACACTTCTGGAAAAAGAAAAAAAAAAGTACCAGCGCTCAGTCAAAGAAATGAACCGATCCAATTTTGACATCATCACTAGAATTTACTTTAAGTTTAGCATTTGAGTTGGGACAAAATGTTCCTGAGGTCACTTTAATCACACAAATATAGGACTTTGCACAGTGCTCTGCACTCAAACCGGATGAAGACCTTAGTCTCAGTGTCAGTGTAGTTTAAACCCACAATAATTGCAGCTGTGCTCCTCTTCTAACATTTTTCTCATTATTAATACTCACATTTACACCACTGCATGTTCAACTGTTGAAACTAATTGGTCAGAAAATGTTGAGTGTTTTTTTTTAATTATTTTTTTATCTTTAGTAATAACGTTTACATGAGCTTGAATAGTGGACACTATAAATAAATGTGTACTAATTGTATGGTGATGTTTCTTGTAAGAACAAGTGTTTGCCATATGGGACGTCCTTAGAATGAAGCTAATGTAACAAGCTGTTGTTCAAAAGCAAAAGAGGGGCAAACTTTGATCTGCTATCAAAAGAATTGTCATGAGGTTCTAGTCAAACCAGGATTGTGCCGAATAACAGAACACATTTATGAGAGTAAAAACTACCTTTATTTATCTATATAATCCCCTGCTACACTAATGCACTTGTTCCAGTGTTTTACTACTGCTTGGATACCATCAAGGTAGAAAGTTTTCTCATGCCATGATCGGACTGCCTGCTTCACTGTTTGAAATACTGGTCTCACAGCAACTCCTTTAATGTGCCTTCCCTTTAATGGAAAAAAAACAGCCTGGTTTGATCACCAAAACTTTTTTTTTTTTTTTTCCAGGACAATGCATGATCGTGTGCTGCCCACCGCACCACTTGCACATTACAGGAACTTGGCTAGGAGTTATTGCCGCATCTTCCGTGCAGTCCTGACCTTGTGTGATTTCTACTGTACATGTTTGGGCCATTAAAGATTTCCTGGGAGGCCACAGTTTCATACTTGAAGCAGGCAGCCTGATCATGTCTCCGGCATACTAAGAACACTTTCTAACCTTATGGTATTCAAGCACTAGTGCATTAGTGTAGTAGGGGATTATATAGAGATATAGGATTCTGCAGGTGTTAATGGATCCCAGGCTTTCTCTGGGCTATAAAACGAGGCATTGATTTTAGCTCGTAGTCCGTAGGTCTAAAGCCTAGAGTGGTTAAAAATGTGCTAAAAATGCGTGAGTTGCACGTGAGCGGGGTGATGTCATGCACCACTGGGACTTCAAAGGAAAGGACTGAATGTCGCCTTTTGATCACCGCTTCAAGAACAGTCGTGAAAGGCTGTGAAAGGCCTACACGAACTCATGCATCGCACTTTCACCCTCGACGAGATCCTGCTGCAGAAGAGTTGGAAAAAGTCCACTGTGCTCAATGTTAAGGCCCCCGTTCCCAATCGGGAAAGTCCCCCAGCCGCCTGATGTCACGTTGGACTTCAATCTGCGGCTGCACCCAAGGAGACTTGGGAGGGGCCGGTTGGCTCAAACATTGAGTGGAGCTGCTTTAAGGAGCATGCAGGAGCTGCAGCCCACGCGTGCCCACGCATGCCCTCTCCACCACTCTGCCCGCTGCCATTGCTCGCCAGCCTCATGCCCACATACCAGCTGGGCACTTCCTCTGGACCCCCAGTTAACACCCTCACTACTTTCCTCTCTTTCTTTCCTTCCTCCCTCCATTTTTTCCTAATAAAATGAATATTTCCATATGACCTTGCCTTGTGTGTGTGTGTCTGTGTTGCCACCCGGGTAAAAGATCTTATATCTGTAAAATCAAAAGTCCTAGTTTGACTTCATTGCTCCTCATATCTGCAAATAGCTTCTGAGTTTATTTGATAGTTTTTTCCTCTGTAATGGCATCTCCCATCATGTTTATTTTCATATTTATCCGATTGCCTTTGTCAAACGAACATTTACACACCCACACACTGTGTCCAACGCCAACCCATCTTGGACCAGTATACCTTTCAGTGTATATTTCAGTATATTTCCATTACCTTCACAGAAAATAGACTGCCAAGATAATATATCTCTATATAGTTTATTTACTTGCAGATAAGCAAAAAATGGATGAGTATTATTCTGACCTTTCCTCACAGCACTGAGTGATAGATGTGCCTTCTTGCTCTCTATTCAGCCCGATGCTAAGTCAGGTCAGCAAATTCTTTACGAGTTTGTCACGTCTGTCCTCTTATATTGTCCTAAGAGACATTCGCTTTGATTAGTACAAAAAGAAACAACAAAAAAACACACACTTACTGTACCTAGTGCCCACAAGATGGATCTGATGCATTTTAAGTCAAGTGGGACATGTGGGTTGAGTGTCTTAAATTCAGTTACAGTTCAGACCTAAAAATTAAATATGAGAGTTTACACCAGCAATCTGTTTTGTCATTTGTCTGGACTTAATACTGCTGATCTGACAAAAGGACGATACTGGTTGATTTAGGAACCAGGAACATCTATTTTGAATAAATATCTACAGTTTTTAGTTTTACTCGGGAGCCGCAGTCAGGGAAAGCTGTTAAGCCTGTGTGCATTACTATTACGGATCCATCGAAACCGACCTCGTCTAGCAGAAAGGACAGGAGAAGGTCGAAAAAACAAGGTTAGTGCAGTAATCTTCAGTGTGTGCTCCTTTCTTTGGAGCTTATCAAGAGTGAGCCGCAGCTGGTACTTCAGCATGCATTATTTAGAGCTTAATTCAGTACTTATGAGGACTTGTACACACACATGAGTGAGCAGCATACATGTTCCATAACGATCAGCTTGACTCTCCCCGGTGCTGCAGTCTTGATGATTTTGACAGACTGAAGTGTTTGTAATGGCCCCCACTTGGCTCATATTGTTTGATATGCTTTTTAGATGCTGCGAGCTGACCACAACACACCGCCAATTCCAATAAGCACATAGGAGCTGATTTCCACCCCAGCACAAATAACTTGGGCTTTATTAACATCAGTACTTTATTTACAGGTCAATAAAAATTGCAAGCGGATAAAAAGTTAAGGTCATTTAAGGTTATGAGCTCATTAAATAATATAACTAGAAACCTTTTAGGAGTTTTACACATTTGAACGTACACATTTTAATCTAAAACTCTCTGATTACACTTCTTTCTTACCTTAGAATGACTAAAATGCTCATTAAGATTACGTTCAAAACCCCGAGCACTGGTTTGTTGAATTAGATCTTTTTGTTGTAAGTCTTCGTATCAACGCAAGATGACTCGGTCACATTAAAAGATATAAAAATGAATCTACTCTACTCTTGGTTTCATCTGACTGTTGAAGCCACAATCTGCCAAGAGCTTACAAAGAAATGATCTACAGTAATTATCAAAATGTATCAATCAAGGGAGGGGTTGCAATAAGAATGACTAAAACATTAGATGTACCATGAAACACTGTGAAGGCCATCATTACCAAGTGGAGAAATTGGGGCACCAGAGAGACATTACAAAGAACAGGATGTTCCTCCAACATACTGAATAAGGCAGGCTGCCAAGAGACCTACAGCAATATTGAAGAAGTATTATTCACTCTCTGCATGTGACAACAATCTCTTGTGTTTTTCACAGGCCTGGTTCAATGAAGCAGAGTGGGTACAGTAAATGCAGCTCCTCTTTGTGGAAAAAAAGTCTATCTATTTTGCACCAAACCACATGGCTATATGTTATGGTTTGATAAGACAAAGGAAGAACCTTTTGAGCACAATTTGAAAAGAATGCACAAAAAGAAGGCAGCTCATCACCCAAACAACATACAGTATCTAATGCCAGTCTTATGCCCGTGAGGACCAAAGGCTAGTCTGTCTGATCTGATCTCACGGAAAAGCCAATACAGCACAGACTGCCTAAAAAAGTGAACTCCGGCCATGATAGAAAAGTATCAGAACACTCAGTGCATCACAGCCTGCTGTGCAATGAGGTAAACTGACAAAGAGTTCAAGGTTCCTGACCTGGCATTCAAATCCCAATTTGATCAAGCAACTATCGGATGTGGGGGACAAACATGTCCGATCCATAGAGGCCCCGCTGAGCAACCCACAGCATCCAAAGGACCCTTAGCCAAAGTCCTGTCGCAAAACAACACAGCACACCCCCAGAGGTCCTGTGGAGTCATGCCCCAAGGGGCCAGAGCTACCCCGGCAGCGCAAGGGGAACCCAAAACTTAAGTTTTATATGTATTTTTAAAACTTGGTGTATATATATAATGGGTGGTGTTTTATTAAAAAAATTATTTTGGTCATTTTTTAAATTTTTTATTTAACTAGTTCTTTATTTAACTACTTATTTATGTAGTCAGTCAGTCAGTCAGTCCTAGTGGGGCAGTAGTCTATTACAGCACCTCCCATTGCTTGTATTTATGGATGCTTGCTCTGGGTTGTATCTTCTCTTGGTGCATCCTGTGTAACGTTTAATTCACTTCTTTCTCTGTCTCTTTATTGTCTTAGCCTCCCTTGTCTTATAGGACAAATGGCCAAAGCATATGAATTTAACTGGAAGAGGCTGGTACCTCACTTTATGCAAGAAGGGGAATATTTTGACAGATTTGATGAGGTAAGGAAGTTATATATTATAATATAAGATATATAATTTTTTAATCCCTTATATATAATTTTTAATGCTCTTTCCTGATTTTTATTTCTTTCTACATTGTAAAACTATGCTGTAGGCATCTAAAATATGCAATAATCTCCTCTGAACAGTTGATATCGGTATGTGTCTGCTACTTATGCTCTATAAAGCCTTCGTAACAACTCTGATCTGAGGTGATGTTAATTGGTGATTTTTGAGGCTGGTTACTTTAAATGAACTTCTCCTCTACAGCAGAGGTGAGTTTTGGTCTTGCTTTCCTGGGAAGGTCTTCATGAGAGCCAGTTTCATCATGGTGATTGATGGGTTTTGCAAATGCACTTGACAATACTGTTCTTGCAAGAACTATTTCAGAACAGCTGACCCTTGCATCTAGAAAAAAAAAAGTTATTTCATACATATACATAATACAAATGTATTATTATTATTATTATTATTATTATTATTAATAATTATTATTATTATAACAATAACAACAATAACAATAATAATAATAATAATAATAATAATAATAATATATGTGTTGTAAAAATATGGATCATGCTTCTGTGTTTTGACAATGTTTACATTTAATTTACGTAGTTTTTTTTCTACCTGGTGATTATTTTGTTAGATAACATGTCCACAGTGTCTGGGAAAGAACACTTCTAAATGTCAGCTTTAATGATTTAAAAGCATCACCAAAGTAAAAAGTTGATAGTCTTTTTTTTTTTAAACCTTTGAAAATATCTGTGATGCTGTTTTACATGGTATTAAAGGCTTGAATGCTTAAATATTGATTAATGTCATTAATGTTAAAGTGTGGTTATGTTGTTTTTTATTTTGCATGCTCCAATTGACTGAGAATGTATGCATTTAGAATCTATTCATAAAGCATTTGCCCTAGCAGTACTGTAAGTCCAAAGCAAGATTCATGGATTCTGCATCTTCAAAGTCATCTTTGGCTGAGGACATCTGCATTCTCAAAAGCCCTGTGAGAATTCCTGGTCAGTCCATGCTAGTTTATCTTGGACTGAATATTTTTGGAAAGCTGTTATTCTCACGTACAGTGTGTGAGTGACCGGACTAAAGCTGTCAAACCCAAGCATGAATTTCCCAGGAGGGGCCGCAGAGCACTTTGGGAGTTTTTTATATCTATGATATAAAAATTCAGCTGAGTGGTATTTGTTTAGTTAGTAAATATCCTCTAAACATCTTCCACATTGTGTTGGTTCATTACAAGGAATAGACTGTAATCTACTGTAGTTTATATAGTCTCACTTTATCCCCCCCCCCCCCCCCAAAAAAAAAAAAACTTGAAAAACTGCCCATTTAAAAGTTTCCCACAGTACCTCAGAAATAAGGTCATAAAAATGACACTGGAACCAGTACAAATTTCCAGTAAGATGCAATTTGGCATGCATCAGGGGTAAATTGTCATGGAACCTTATCATAGTTTATGAGTTCACACTTTAGTATTAAATATGGAAGAATTTATAAAAGTTTATAAATGTTTTCCTCAGACTGTCTTGTTGAGAAACAAATGAAGCAAAAAGCAAACTTGGCATGCACCAAGACAGCGTTCAGATTTATCATACAACATAACTTTTACCACTGTGTTTGTGGTATTTCCTTTTAACTACTCACCAGGATCTTGGCTCAGATTTTCTTTCTTTCTTTTTTTTTTTCTTTTGGGAAGCTTTTGTATCAATGAGCTAAATCCCTTACAAGTGGCATACACCGCCTTCCGGGTAGCGTTATATTAGTTTATTCAAACACTGGAATGACTTCTGACAAGCCTGAACCATAAAACATGACTGGTTGTGTAATTGTTAATGAAGAAATGGGGGAAAAAAAATTCTATGACAAAGCCCTGTAAGCGTGTTTTCCTCCTTGGAGCGGTTGTTAAAAGTTTTAATGTTTTAGGGTTTCAAGAAGCTCTTATCTGGTGAGCAGAATAATAAGATCGCAGTGAAGGATACATGCACATAGAATTTCACATTTCTGTCTTAGAAATGGTGCAGTCTTTATTTTTCAGATTTTCAGAAAGACTTATAACGGCTTCGAATGCAGTAGAAAACAATACAACTAATGAAATGTTATGAATGGACGGATTGAATATTTTAAGTTGTCATTTAAAGCTGAAGGCAAATTTTTCAAGCTATCACTTGATTTAACAATTTAAATTGTTTTGCAAGCACTTACTGTCTGCTGTCTTGTCTTTGATTTGTGGCATTTGTTCCTCCTAGAACAGTGTATATAGATTAATTACATATATTAGTTCTTCATTAGTGTATGAATAGTGTTCCTGTCCTGTTTGTTTTCCCCCCTTAGGATCCATTTGTCTTTGAGCCTCATTGCTTTTTCAGAGTGGATGCCTTTGCATTCTTTATCACTTGGAAAAGTGAAGGAAAGGTATGAGCACTTCTGTTAGACTAATGCAGTACTTCATAGTAATTTGTTTCAGAATATTTACACTGCGTCTTGCTTTTCCATAGGAAGGTCAAGTTCTGGAGTGCTCTTTAATCAACAGTATAAGAAACACAAATGTGCCCAAGGTAAAGTCATTAACATGCCTATAATTTGCACTATTAAATATAGGTTATAAAAAAAGTTCGCCACATTTTTTCCAATTTGGTTTATGGTTCGAAGGATGTAAATCAGGGGTGTCAAAGTCACATAGTTGAATATAAACTCTTAAATTAGTCAGACAAAACCAATCAGTTTAGTGTCCATTATATAACATTTAGTTGTGGTCCACTGATTTGATTGGACAAGTGGCGTGCCAAGAGTGCTGATATTTACAGTCTGCTCCAGAAGGGTTAGCACAGTGACACAATTTGTGTAATTTCGCCTGCCGACCACAGTGGATTTGAAACGAAGCAATCAAAATGTGATTGAAGTGTAGACTTTCGGCTTTAATTCAAGAGGTTTAGCAAAAGTATTGCTTAGGAAAATTATTTCTCATTGTTTAGGAATAGGAATGTTTTTTACACAGTTTCTCCATTTTCCTAGGCTCAAAAGTAATTGGGCAGAAGCATTTTTATGGCTAGGTTCGGCCTGTTACCTCAATAATGTTATAGGTTATTACTAAGTTAATACTTGTACTAAGTTAATAATGAGGATATATATGGTAATATAAGGCTATCTCATACATTATTAGGAGATAGAAGGTCTGGAGTTGATTCCAGGTGTTAATTCCAAGTGTTAAAAATGTATTTAGCAGCTAAAAAATGGGACTTTCTATCAATTTGGCAATGAAATACCCTGATGAGCTCAAGAACACCAAAAGGCCTGGTTGACAACCAAAGAGGAAGGTTGCAGAGTTCTTTCCCAGGTGAAAAAAAATCCCTTCACAATTTCTAGCCAAGTCAGAAACACTCAAGAAAGTAGGTATCGTTGTTAAGAGATACCTTTATTAATGTACATACAGATGCTTTATCTCAAGATGCAAACCAGCAGTAATCCTCAAGAGCAGAAAGGCTAGATATTTTTTTATTTTATTTAGAAAAGCCTGCCTGGCTATAGAAGAACGTCCTTTTGAAAGATGATGCCAAAATTAACTTGTACCAGAATGATGGAAAGAGAAGGCTTGTGAATGAGGGAGCTTGCGATCCAAAGCATACAGCACTACATCATCATCTAACATGGTGGAGGCAGAGAGATGTCATGGGTATGTGCTGTGTCTCTCCCAATGAATCTGGGTTACTGGTGTTTATTGATGATGTGAGTGCTGATACATGTAGCAGGGTGAATTCTGACTCGTGTGTAAGAGCTATACTTTTTGCTCAGACTCATTTAAATGCTTTAAGGCACTTCACAGTGCAGACAGATAATGCTCAAGGTGGCTGCAGTAAATGCCTGGCAAAGCATCTCAGTGGAAGAAACTCAGCATCTGGTGATGTACAGTACATGAGCTAATAAACTAATACATGTGTTAAGTATTGTTCGTTTGTCCAATTATTTTTGAGCCTGTGAAAATGGATGGAACTAAGAAAAAAAAAGAAATTAATAGCTACAGTCATGGCCAAAATTGTTGGCACCCCTGAAATTTTCCCCACAAAATCAAGTATTTCTCAGAAAGGTACTTCATCAACACATGTTTTGCTATACAAATGTTTATTCTTTGTGTGCAATGGAACAAAACAAAACAAAAAAAAGTGGCCGCAACATGCTGGTCACTGTGTCTGTGTTGCTGTGCTTTGTAGCGTGTGTGTGTGTTGGCACCCTTAACTTATTGGCACTCTTAACTTAATATTTGGTTGCACACACTTTGGAAAAAATAACTGATATCACACGCTTCCTATAACCATCTTAGGTTATCATAACCAGCTTCTTAAACCTCTCACCTGGAATTTTGGACCACTCTTCCTTTGTAAATTGCTCCAGGTCTATCATATTGGAAGGGCACCTTTTCCCAACAGCAATTTTAAGATCTCTCCACAGGTGTTCAATCTGGACTCATTGCTGGCCGCTTCAGAACTCTCCAGCGCTTTGTTGCCATCCATTTCTGGGTACTTTCTGAAGCATGCTTGGGGTCATTGTCCTGCTGGAAGACCCAAGATCTTGAACGCAAACCCAGCTTTCTGACACTGAGCCCTACAGTGCGACCAAATTCCTTTTCAGATTTCATGATGCCTAGCACACAGTCAAGGCACCCAGTACCATATTTGACTGTAGGTACTGTATTCTTTCCTTTGTAGGCCTCATTCCGTTTTTGGTAAACAGTAGAATGATGTGCTTTACCAAAAAGCTTTATCTTGGTCTCATCTGTCCACAAGACAGTTTCCCAGAAGGATTTTGGCTTACTCAAGTACATTTTGGCAAACTTTAATCTTGCTTTTTTATGTCTCTGTGTCAGCAGTGGAGTCCTCCTGGGTCTCCTGCCATAGCATTTCATTTCATTTAAATGTCGACAGATAGTTCGCGGTGACACTGATGCTCCCTGAGCCTGCAGGACAGCTTGAATTTCTTTGGAACTTGTTTGGGGCTGCTTATCCACCATCCGGACTATCCTGCATTGCAACTTTTCATCATTTTTTCTCTTCCGTCCTCACCCAGGGAGATTAGCTACAATGCCATGGGTTGCAAACTTGATAACTCTTGATAATGTTGCGCACTGTGGACAAAGGCAAATCTAGATCTCTGGAGATGGACTTGTAACCTTGAGATTTTTTATATTTTTCTACAATTTTGGTTCTCAAGTCTTCACACAGTTCTCTTTTCCTCTTTCTGTTGTCCATGCTTAGTGTGGCACACACAGACACACAATGCAAAGACTAAGTGAACTTCTCTCCTTTTTATCTGCTTTCAGGTGTGATTTTTATATTGCCCACACCTGTTACTTGCTCCAGGTGAGTCGAAAGGAGCATCACATGCTTGAAATAATCTTATTTATCCACAATTTTGAAAGGGTGCCAATAATTTTGTCCAGCCCATTTTTGGAGTCTTGTGTGACATTATGTCAAATTTGCTTTTTTCCTCCGTTTTTTTGTTTTGTTTTGTTCCAATACACACAAAGGGAATAAATATGTATATAGCAAAACATGTGTAAATGCAATACTTTTCTGTGAGCAATAAAATTCAATACTTCAAATGCTGAAAATTTTCAGGGGTGCCAAAAATTTTGGCCATGACTGCATACATAAATTTTGCCATTTTATAAAAATTCACAAATAATCATAGTATGAAAATGGTTATTGTTCAAATATTTACTGTATAGAACTGACTGTGATATATCAGCACTGGTACATTTTACTGTTTATGTTCACAGCAACAACAAAAAATTAAATTCTTGCAGTAGTTTCTTTCACTGAAACTGTATTGTTGCTACTCTTTTAGACCACAGGTTGTCAGTCTGCCCGTGTTGCATGGCAACACACACCGTTCTATTCAGCTGTGTTTTCTTTCAGAGCTAAAACAAATGAAATATTTGTGAACATATATATTACCGTACCTACAAAACAGATGCCAGTTATTTATACAATGTACAGTGTACAATTGTGCGTGTGTTTGTGCGTGTGTTTGTGCGTGTGTGCGTGTGTGTGTGCAGTCTCCACTGCTCCAAAGTGGAGTAGAGACTAATAAAATAGTTTTGCAAACATTTTGTACAAATAATAAATAGATACAGTTTGCCATTCAGCACCTATATACAAAACCCACGTACTTACAAAATACATGGTTCAAAGACAAACTGGCAGAGCAAGAGATAGGCGATAAGATCTGCATGAATATGAAGAATTCTGTCCCGTTATTCATTCATTCGATGTGGCAAGTCCCTTAGGACAGTGGTATTGTGGAGTCTGATGGCAGATGGCACAGATTCTAAATTCATTTTGTGGGCTAGATTAGAACCTTTAATAGGAACGTAATGGCCCGTGGCCCATATGTTTGACATCTCTGATCTAAATCATTATTATTTAATTTCATATGTTTATTGCTTGTTATTGTTTTGTTCCTTCGCACTGCATGATGAGTGTTCAGCTGTGCATTCTGCCTCTGTAGGACCCAAAGATTCTGTCAGCAATTGAGACCACAGGGAAGACTGAGAGTGACTTGGAGGGCAGGATCATCTGCATATGCAGTGGCACAGACTTGGTTAACCTCAGCTTCATGTACATAGTGGCACCAACCATTAGCATTGCAAAGGTAACCTAACCACTCACAGGAAGTCAAAATCCATCCTGAGGTAATCTGTTTCTCCCCGTGCACTTGAGAATATTTTCGAGGAAGGAAGAGTACTTGACTGAAGTACCAGTACATTTAAAGACCTCACACTTAAGCACTATAAGAGGCTTCATCTGTCTCCTGGTATTTTGAGTAAAAATAGCTTCCTCATGAAACTGTTATTCAGAATGAAGAGATGGAGGAAATGTGGGAAGAATGCAAGAAAAAAAAAATATCTCGGTCTGGAAATATTTGTGGCATCATTTATTACATATCAATGCAGCCTATCAAGCCTTGAAATGGAAATACAATTTTTGTAGTTCTCATAAAACTTGGAACAAGGTCTGAATTAGAAACTTCATCTACCAGGAATGAATGAATGAATATATGAGTCAGTATATACTGTATGAGTCAGTATATAATATAATATGATATATAATATACTACATTAATATAATATTAATGTTAATACAGTATTATTATAATAATCTAATAATATTATATATATATCAAAATATAACATGTATCAATAAAATATAATAAAAAAATATTTATACAAGTTTTTCTTTTCCCGACTCTGCATGTGTTTGTGTATACATATACTGTATGTCTGTCTATCTATCTATCTATCTATCTATCTATCTATCTATCTATCTATATATCTATCTGCCTGTTTGTCTGTATACTTACTTATTAATTTATTTGCTTGTTCTGTTTGGTTTGGTTGTTTTGTCATTACCATGGCACTGTTGCACTTGCTGCAGAAGTGCTCTTTTGCCATTACACTCATTTTTGCCATACATTTCCACCTGCCTCTCTTCACAGCAATGGACCGACAGCTTGCGTTTATTGATTCACAACACCCGTGCAAACAATGTATGCCCCATGACCTGTCTCAAGAAACAGTGAGTACCAGACTGCCACTGTCAAACAGAGCAATTAAGTCACCAATGGCATTTTTTGAAAAAGAAATGTATGATGATATTCTAATAAAAAATAAATAAATAAAAAAAACCTATTTAAGGTTGTGATTTCATGCTCGGCTCTGTATCAAACAATATCACTAGTGAAATTCTGGCACTGCTAATTATTTGCGCACATTATTCAATGACAATCTTCTATTGGTAGCTGGATGAAGCTGTCGTCTTTGACCAACGTGAGCGGAAAAATCCCGGTGAGAAGGTATACATGCACAGCTATTTGATAAATGTAATTTCTACTTCAAATAAATGAGTCGTGCGTAACGAGCGTCCTGCTGTTTGTGAAGTGGTCCTGCTGAGAAGCATCAATGTGATTAGTCCAGTGTTGTGCTTATTTGAACATGGAGCAAATTTATTTTCAGATGTAATTGCATTTTTTCCCCCTTGTACAGCATAACAAGAACTTTTGCTTCCGGCAAAACTGAGAAGGTTATATTCCAGGCGCTCAAAGACCTTGGTCTCCCGAGTGGAAAGGTGAAGTGGGAAAATGTTTATGAAAGTGCTGTTTGCTGGGCTTTTAATTCTGATCTCCTCAGATTGATTTTCAGTTAGCATTAGCATCAATTATCAAGAATCCTGTTATGGGTAGATCTAGTTTAGCTCATTTACCTGTACTGACCAGGTTATTTTGTAGCAGACAGCTTCTACTTGTTCTCTTGCTGCTTTCAGAATGATGAAATTGAGCCCAATGTTTTCACCTTTGACAAGTTTTACTCCCTCACTCAGAAGATTTGCCCCAGAACTGACATTGAAGCACTGTTCAAGAAACTGTGAGTAGGCCATCATGTACAGTCCCCACACATTATCTGTCCCAAGATTTTTTCACAATTCATATTACTGAGGTTTTTCCACATTCGCAAATTGTTCCTGAATCAGTACACTATCAAGATCATAGGAAATGTTAGGGAGATTGAGTATGATGTATTATAGCGTGGGGAAAAATAGCAGCCGCCTAAAAAATACATAGAAGCGGTGTGTAAGTTATGTATAGTGGATCATACCTTTTTTTTTTTTCAGGCCTTTATAGATGGTTCATGCTTAAATAAGCAGAATTTGCTGCCATTTTACCACAAATGGTTTCAAACTGTCAAGTCATGATTAGTCGAGAATTGCCAGGGTTTTGCCAAGAGCCAATACGGTCCTGCTTTCAAAATCACATGCACTCTTACAGTTACAATATATGTCGATGCAGGCACTGGCTATGCAGTACTGGCTAGCTATTCTGCGTGACCTTATTTTGAATTGACTCGTACAGTATGTACAAATGTTTTAATTTCCACCGATATACAGTACAGTGTAGTACACTTAGATATTATGCCGTTGTTAGTCTTTTGGCTGCTCCCATTGAGGGGTCACTACAACAGACCATACGATCCGCATACAACTTTTTTTTTTTTTTTTTTTTTTTTTACGTTTGATGCCCTTCCTGATGCTACTCACTCATTTTATCAAGGCTTTCGACCAGCACTGCATCCAATGGCTTGAGTTTGGGTATTGGCTGGGAACTGAATCCTGGCCTTCCACATGGCAGGCAAAAAACCTACCACTGAGCCACCAATTCCCATACTCAGGTTGTTGTTAAGAGGTGAAAATTAATGATGAAGGAAAAACTCCATTTATATAATATATAGAAAGTTTTCTCAGTATGCAGGAGCCATGATTATACTGCCTGCTTGCCATCTGAAACTCTGGCCTCCCAGGAACTCCTTTAAAGACCCAAACATGTGGAAATGGTTTGGAGCCAGTTCATGACTTTATGGAGGATGTGGAAACAACTCCTGTAATGTGCAAGTGGTGTGTGTAAGTGATTGTGTGTGCAGTTCCTACCGCCAGATATGTCCTTTTGATCCTTTGATTTTCAAGGATCAGGCATTTGATTCACTGAATGTTCACAAGAACGACTGCGGTGGGCTCTGAGCCATCTCGATCGGGATCGTCATTCAAAGCCCCACGCCCTTCTTTAAAACGTTTGCACTATTTAAATGTTTTAATGCAGCTAAGAGTTTCATCACCTTACTGTGCTTTTAAGAACAATTTTATCACAAATTCTCATTTGACTTGATCTTGATCATTTTGACTTGTTTACGCTTCTCATAAGCAAAGTGGCAAAGTAGATAACCAAATTTCTTTCATTCTGACAAAAAAATTTCAGTTACTCATGTCACTTAGTTTGCTTAACAAGTTTAATATTACCCATAACAATGAAATGTTGGGAGGAAAAACAAATGCATTATGGCATGATAATGATTATTTTTTTCATAATTCTAAGTAGAAATGATGTCTGTATTTTATTTTGTAACATACTGTTTCTGATATCTTTTCCAGCTGTGAGGATAAGAATGATTATTTAAACATAGAGCAATTAGTCAGCTTTTTGAATGAAGTAAGTTGCTTTAAATTGGTGCTCTACTTGCACCTTGACTTCCTGTTTCCTACATTGTTAAATCACACTTCTTCCACTTTGCTTTGCTTCCTTCCTTGACGAAAGAAAAATCTCTTATCCTGACTCAAATGTAACCTTTTCACACTGTTGACTGATTTCTGCACATTGCACTTCGTAACGGTCTTACACTTTTTGAAGCAGGTATAGCATACCTTTTTATTTTATTGTTCCTATGTGTGATTGATGTGGTTTAAAATGGCATTACTGTAGACATTTTCAGCCAGCTGGAGTACAAAAAAAAACAAAAAACAACTTTTTTACACAGAACCAACGGGACCCTCGGCTTAACGAGATACTTTTTCCGGTTTATGACCCCAAACGTGCAAGGCAAATCATAGAAACCTACGAGACTGACGAGAAGCTTCGAATGAAAGGTAAAAGTTGAAATGATGTACAGTACATACATGCAAGCCTTTTTCCAGCTTTAGCATTCAGTATCATTATGGATGTGTTTTGATCTATGAGTATCAGAGCAAAGATTTTTATTTATTTTCCTGTGAAGTTCATTAGTATTCATTACACTAGGCTGCTGTTGAGATCTCCCTTGATATTCATTTATTTCATTTGAAATGTGTACGTCTCTTAATAATGTTTTCGGTATACACAACCCAATCTCTCTGCCCTTTAGGAGTGATGACGTGTGATGGGTTTTGTCGGTACCTCATGTCTGATGAGAACGCACCAGTGTTTCTTGACCGACTGGAGCTCTATCAGGAGATGGATCATCCACTTTCACACTACTTTATTAACTCCTCACACAACACCTACCTGATTGGCAGGCAGTTTGGAGGAAAGTCTTCTGTGGAGATGTACCGGCAGGTCCTGCTCTCTGGATGCAGGTTCATAATCCCATACAGTATGAATACATTGTCTGCCTTCAAACGAAGGATGAATGCTTTGACACAAAAACATATTAAGACATTTCTGTGACACACAATTATGATGTATCCGATATGTAGATTTGCTAACAGCCAGTAAAGCAGTAGTATTAAAAATGTTCTCTGGAATGTTATGTCGTCTTAACTAATCATTTATAACTTTTTTTTTTATGTTTGATATGTAAACAATATTTGATGCACAAATAGATGTTGTACTCTGCATACCTATACTCTGATGGGGAGATGTTGTCATATACTAATGTGAAATCATTGCTTGTAATGTTTCTCACTATTTTCAACACTTTTCTGTTCTGTAGCTGACTCACCACAAAAATCACAATCAACACATGACTTTGCTATAATTTTCTATTAAAACTCAAGCTATATTATTAATACTAAATTGCTTACTCAAATAACCACAGACACCACTGAAGACTAATTAATCTATTGTACCAAAACTTTGCGAGATGTTTTATAGCATTTTGGGAAAAAAGAAAAAGAAAAATAATTCACAATAATAGAACCCAGACAATTTTGTATAATTTTGGCGTTTAACCAAAGCACTCAAAGAAAACATGGACAAAATCAGTTTGCAACACTTCTTGCTTCATTGTAAAAAAAAAAAAAAATAATAATAATAATAATTTTTCCCCAAGATGGCAAAATTGTGTTATCTAATTTTGTTGTCAAACTGTTCATATATTTTCAACTAAAAAAATATTCTGGGACTCATTTTACTGACAAATAACATTTGACTGAAATAACTGAATTTTATTATGTTTATTTAAGCTTTTGCTATAGTAGCATGAATAAGTACTGGATTGAACAATTCTTCATAAAAAAAAAAAAGGCCGTTTCACATAGAAGGTAAGGCCTTCAATCTAACAAAAATGAAGACATTTATTACAGTGAAATCTAAAAAAAAAAAAAAAACTATCCATGAGAACTGACTCTGAATCACCTGCAAATAGCTTCTCTCTGAGTGTTTTAACCTGTAATCATACTGGGGTCAGAATGTTTCATAGTTTAGTTTTGCAGCAGCCAAGTTTGCCTTATGTATGTGAAATTAAAACAACCATTGAACAGAACAGTAAAATTAAAGGAAATATTTGCAACGTATGGTCTGTATTGGTCCAATGCTGATACGTTCTCTTGTAACAAAGCTTTTAGGTGTTTAAAAATTAATTACATTTGTTTCAGTAATTAAACAGGTCATCATTAGGGAGTTACTGAACCTCTTAGTGTGCTAGCGTATACATATTGAAGTGCTTTTGTTTTTTTTTTAATTGCAGATGTGTGGAGCTGGACTGCTGGGATGGAAAGGGAGAGGACCAAGAGCCCATTATTACTCATGGCAAGGCCATGTGCACAGATGTGCTTTTCAAGGTGAATAGCCATGCTAAAGACATCAAAGGCTTCTTATGAGGAGCTCATTGTACTTGAGTGCTTATTCACAATATAGCAACATTGCTATTTTTCTATAGTTTAGTAAATTGCTTGACTGCTTGTCATGCCTTTTTTAAGGACTAAAGATTATGTGAATGATGGAACTACAGTCTAATCGAAAACATATACACTGCATTTTCCAGGAGGTTATTCAGGCCATCAAAGAAACTGCATTTGTGACTTCTGAATACCCTGTGATTCTCTCATTTGAGAACCACTGCTCGTATGTATGTCTTGTGCTTAAAACAAGTGCCAAAAGTATTATATATTTTATTCATAATATATTGGTAAATGAATAACATAATGTATTGCATACTTTGGTTAGGTATCTGAGCAAAGCTGTTCATTCATGCAATTATTTAATCAGCCAATCATGGGGCAACAGTGCGATGCATAAAATGATGCATGAACAGCTTGAGAGTTTAAGTTTAATGTTCACATTAAACATCAGAATGAGAGAAAATGTGGTGATGTGTGGGCAGAGTTGGTGCGTTGATTAAAAAGGTTCGGTTTTAGGTGATCTTGTACTCCCACTGCAACCTCAGATTCCTGTTCTTGGCTGACACAAGTGGAACCCAATTTTATCTTCAGTAGTTGTGGCCTATCTGTCTCAAGGTTCAGCATGTTCTTGGATGCTGATCACTACACTTGTAAAGAGTAGTTATTTGAGTTGCTGCCGTCTTTCTTTAGCTGTGAACACTTACATCAAGGTGATTTTTTTTTTTCACCCTCAGAATTGCTTCTTGCTGGATTTTTTATTTTTTATTTATCAATTTTTGGGGGGCGGCATCATTCTGTGTAAACTGTAGAGATTGTTATGTGAGATCAGCAGTTTCTGAAATACTCGAACCAGGATGTCTGCCCCCCAACAAACACACTAGGGTTAAAAATCACACAGGGATCACATTTCCTCCTGCTTAGTAACTGAAGCTCTTGACCTGCATTTGCATTTTTTGTTGTTGTTGTTTTTTGCATTGTGCTCCTACTCCATAATTGGCTGATTAGGTGATTGCATGAATAAGCATGTTTGCAGATGCTCCTAGAGATTTTATATTTCAGCTGATTTACATTTACAGATGCATGTTCAAATATCTCAATATATCCCTATTCATGCCTAAAATCTTTTTTAACCTTTATTTATGTTCTTTGATTTATAATGTCTTTTTTGCATCCATGTTTTATAGGAGGCATCAACAATATAAGCTGGCCCGATACTGTGAAGACATATTTGGAGATATACTCCTCAAGCAACCTTTAGAAGACTTCCCAGTATGTGTTTAATGAAGACTGATTATTTGTAATAATGTTTAATGGCCTTCTTTAGAAGATTTTTTTTTTTTTTTTTGCTGTTTAGATGGTGCCTGGACAGCCTTTGCCTTCACCAAATGCTCTTAAAGGAAAAATCCTTATAAAAAACAGAAGATTGAAACCTGAAGTTGAAAAGAGTAAGAGGGTTCTATAGACACGAATATATATTTTTGGGTGAAAACTTGCAGTTAATGCACTTAATAATGTAGTAGATCATAAGCAATTATGTATTAATATACACTCATATTGTAGCTATCTAGATATTTTTAATGACAAAACTCTTCCTATTTGGTTGGTAGAGCAACTGGATCACTTCAGGAAGCATATGGAAGCTGGAGAGACGAACACAATAATGTCAGAGGATGAGAATGAGGAAGATCCTGGCTCTGGTGGGAAAGTGCTGGTTTTCCATCTGTTTAAATGCACAGCACACACTTTTATTATAACGTACACTACACCATTCCTACAGCAGATGATGTAATACCATTAGCTAAATGCACGGAAATATAATGGTATGTTGAAATTAAGTATGTCGTCTCTTTCGAGGATGAAGAAACCTTCTGCATAGTGCTAATGAATGCTAGTACTTGATGGCTTCATTTACTGGAGGAAATATTTTTGTTTTCTTTCTATGTGTGCAGCAGAGCCCGTGGATGAGGCTCACCCAGAACGCATATGTGGAAGCCTCGTCATTAGCCAGACGAATAACAGTGAAGGAAATATGCTCGTGGCAAGAAAGGTTATCCTGTTTGTTTGTTTTTTTCTTTCCCAATGTATGACTGAAATAGAGTGAACTTCAGATTTATTATTATTTTTTAATGCAAATGATAATTGAGAATAATAAACATTACAGACTACTGTATAGTTCAGAATCTGTACTGAAACAGTCATTGTCTGCTGTAATATTTTTGAATTTGTCAGTTTCTCAAGATCTTCTACTGGTGCTAACAAACCGGTGACACACAAATAAGATCTTGTCTCTTTCTTCTCCCTGTGCTTTCAAGAGTTTCTATTGATATATCAACATTAACAGCGTTTGATATGCACTGAAGTTCAAATGTACTTCGTCTCCTTTGTTGTGTCAAAGATCAATATGCTTTTGTTTCATTTTTGCCATTAAATTCATTTATGCGTTGTACTGCTAAATCTGAACTTTATTCTCTCATGCAGGCTGGTGAAACAAATGTGGCAGATGAGCAAGCTTTGATCCAGTCTTACACATACGTTGCAGCAACCACTAATATTCACCCCTACCTGTCCAATATAGTAAACTATGCTCAGGCTGTCAAATTCCTCGGTTTTGAGGAAGCTGAAGGCAAGTTTTACATTCTTATTAAGTTAGAACTTATGCAATATGCTTTGTACATATAGAATACTTCAACAATTTGTTGTTTTGCAGGCTAAAATTGCCTAACACTTGCAACATACTACCAGCTTTGTGTTCAGTTTGCACATCTGGATTCTAATATTTGTGGCCTGAAAACGTTGAGGCTGGTTTAGTATAGTTTAGTATAGTATAGTTTTGCTAGTATGCCTATTGATTCTTTTTTTTTTTTCTGATAGTAGGGCAGGAAGCATCTCACCCAGTCTCAAGTTTCAGTTTGTTTCTAAGGTCCTGGCTTTTCTTAAGTATTTTGCTTCATCAATAAGCCAATCAACCCACAGCCGAGAATATGGTCTTAGGGTGATAAATAGTCTTGGTTTTCTGCCAAGAGTAGCACTTAAAGCCTAGGACAAAAAGTTCAGTTTTTATTTCTTAAGACCTGAGAAACCTTTCCACATATTTGCTACTTCTGTATCATGCCTTTTGGCTTTAATCATCTTATTGCTTATAGTAGGTTTGCTTATAATGAAATAAGCAAACATATTTTCATTAAGTGCTTAGAACAGCTAATTGCTCATTTTCAGTTTTAATGAAAGCTCCTGATTGACACACACTTATAAAACTGGTAAAGAAGGTGCCAAAAGGTTTCATCAGAAATAATGTAAAGAATGAAACTGTATTTCTAGAACACTTGGATAACTATTAATAGTTTACCCTAAAGCTACAGTATATGCTGTGTTTTCTTATCTGTTTCTACAGAGAAAAACATCCACTACAACATGTCTTCCTTCAACGAATCAGTAGGATTGGGATACTTGCGGACCAACGCTATTGAATTTGTCAAGTATCCTTTTCCAGCAGCTTGTCCTCTAATGATGGTCATTGAGAAGCATCTTGTGGAAATTGTAGTTTCAAGTGCATAATGAAAACCCCTTTAACGAACACATTTAAACTAAAATAGACAATCCCCACAACATTAGAGTTGGATAACCAATGGTCAGCTGGATGTGTACTTATTTATTTATTTCAGAACTCGTCTTTCTATTCTGCTTAGCACAAGAAAGCTTATAGGACATTTCAAAGTAGTCTAACTGTAAAAAAACAAGAATTGCCTTTTACGCTCTCACACATTCTCTATAGCACTTATCCTGTTTGCGGTCTCAGGAGGCCTGGAGCCTATCCCAGGGGACTCAGAGCAATAGGGAGGTATGCCCAGGCCATCACAGGGCACACAAGCGCACACACTCGCACACTAGGGGGAATTTGGAAATGCCAACCAACCTACTCCAAATGTGTTTGGACTGTGGGAGGAAACCAGAGTACCTGAAAGAAACCCACCTTGCACAGGGAGAACATACAAACTCCATGCAAACCCATCCATGCACCCCAGTAACCCTTTAGTTACTGTAACTTTAACAATGAACGCAAAACAAAAGCGAAACATAGGGATCACTACTATTCGTTGTCTCATGAAGACATCACACGTTTCTTCAATCCTGAACTCATTCATGGGAATTTGATCAAACCTTCACATAACCTTTATTAGAATGCATACATGTATATTAGCTTTTACAAATATAAAAAAAAAATGTTTGAACCAGAAAGAATAATATTAAAATAAACATCTTGGAAAGTAAACAACATTTCAATACCAGAATCACTGATCATTTCAAATCTAACAGGAGCATTGATACAGTCATAAACAAAATAATTGTTCTGACTTTATTAAGTTTTATATATTTTTTTTTGAAAAAGCATTTGTAATATCACTTTTTTTTTTCCTGTAAAGCATTTAAAATGTAGCACATTTAATGGGCAGGTGACACAGTCTTTCTTAGAAGACTCACATTTATCTTTACAAAAAGTTGTATTCTAACAGATAATGAAATTCTTTAAAACTTATTTTGAAAGTAAGTACACATTTCGCATGCACCTTGGCATTTGTATAATCAGTGGTAAAATATTTGCATATTTGCAGGATTAGGTTTAGTTCCTTCCCAATGCATCATATCCAGGCACTGGGGTTGTATAATTCAGTGCACCTGTAGTGCAGGTCCCAAGCCTGGATAAAAAGGAAGGGGTAGGGCATGGGTCACATCCTCAAGAACATAGTGATGATCTCTTTCATGCACCATTGGTTGACTGATGAATCTTCAGGATCCATTGGCATTGTGGTCACCTGTCTTCTTTTTTTTGGGCTGGTTTGAGGCCATCATCTATCAGAGTTATTTCTCTCACATAGAACTGTGAAGGTTATTTAGTTGGCACACGTCTGCAATGGCTTAGCAACGCTTGCTGGTTCCTGCCAACTCTCCCTATACTCCTGTGAGCATCCAGGAAAACCCTTTTCAGATGCTGGACTGCTTAGATTTTAGTCCATCTGCTTGGAAGTGTCTATTGTGTGACTATCTCCATGTCATTTCTGTCACACAGGATACAGCAAGGTCTGGTTTATTTGTGTCTCAGTACTTCGGTGGTTGGCTTTTAGTTTGGCATGTTCAGGGTTCTGTTCCGATTCTCAAAAGACAGTTTGGTTTTGTCTGAAACTCGAGTTCCCTTTGGAGATGATGGAAACTCAGGGGAGTTCTCATGTCCTTATAAGAAATGGTAGTTTAAATAAAAACTAATTAAAATGTTCAGTAAATGATTTTTTGATATTGATGAATACTGTATGAATGTCTGCATCAAGTTTAGTGTACTGTGAAGAAAATGTTCCTTTGGGTTTCATTTTAAATCTACACATTTGACTGTTTACAAATTTAGCCAGTGCCTTGAAATATATTATCCTATTGCCAAGAGGCAAGAGTGTTCACTGAATACTACAGTAAGTGCTCACTTGTTATCTAAATGAGACAACTCATTTACTTCAAGCGTTGTTTGTCTGTCTGAAGCTTTTAAAATCATTGAAGAGGAAATGAAAGAAACAATGAATTTGATTTTTATTTGGCCATTGCAATAGATAAATGTTAGGAATAAATGAATAACTGCACCTCATTCTCTGAAACGTGTGAGAAATCCAAACAAAAGAAAAACTGTCTCAATTGGAGGAGCATCACCAAAAAAGTTCAGCATCTTTCTTTCTATTCTGGTTCAAAAATATGGATTTAAAGCAAAGATGTTTGAGGTCTATAAAAACAAAAGCCTTTATTGAATATGCCTCGTGGCGTTAACTTTTTTTCAAAGTGCTTTGATCTACAAACAATCCACAGATTCTACTTAAATTTCGCAAAACCTTCATGTTTTTCCCTGACTGAGATGCACAGCTACAACAAGCGCCAGATGAGTCGGATATACCCCAAAGGAGGCAGAGTGGACTCTAGTAATTATATGCCTCAGATATTCTGGAACGCAGGCTGCCAGATGGTAGCGCTGAACTTTCAGACCCCTGGTAAAGCAAACGGCACCAGTGTCACTTGCTGTAACAACCCCCTTATGTACACATACAGTTAGAGATGTAAAAACACTTCCATTATATTCCACAGCTTGCCAAGATGGGACTGACTGATGTACTGCCTTAGGCTTGTGGTTGTAAACAATGTTATATAGGTTGAACTAGTGGCAAAGTGGCTGACGGGTTTATTTCCCCCTTAGCAATTTCATTTTTCATCTTTATTTATAAATTGTATGAATCATTCTGTTGAATTATCAAAACCTCTGTAACATCCGTTAAATATTGTAAATATTATTTTGGTCATATCGGCTGTGAAATATTATAGTTCTCATATAAAAGTTATTCTGAAAGTGCGATTGGGCTGCCACACATCGCCAGTCAGTGACACAGGGGTTTGTGGAGAAGCCATCCTTTTGAATATTCACAAGCACCCCCTCTAGAAACCTTTATGTCATTCCAAGACATCTGGAGCGGTCACATTTCTGAGTTTCTTCAGAAGCCCAGAACGCATAGGTGAAGCCCAGATGAATGTGCTCAGTAATCAGAAACCTGTTTGTACTACTGCGGCCTTCTGAGACCTAGTATGCCAGACTTTGTTTGAGAGTCAGAAATTAATCGGTTTGGGGAAATCACTGGAAATGTCACAGTCTGAGTTAAACCAGATTGTAAAACTGTTGAGTTAACGGAAGCCGGCTCCATGAAGGCAGTGTCCTACGCCCAATTATATTTTCATTTATATTTGTAAAGCGCTTTTAACAATAATCATTTACACAATCAAATGTTTGAAAATTCAATCAAGCAAAAATTATGGAAATTAGTATGAAATGTGTATAAATCAATTGATTATACTGTACACACACACACACACACACACACACACACACACACACACACACACACACACACACACACACACACACATTATTTATTTATATATTATATATGCATTCTGAAAACATTCTACCAGAATTAAAGAGTTTAATAAGATAGATTTGCATTTAACACAGATTTCTAATAAGCTGGGATATGGAAAGAAAATTATTTTACTGTATTGTAGTGTGTGACAAATAAAGACCTTCTTCTTCATCATCATAGTTTTCTTCTTCTGCCTCTTTTAGATTTGGCAATGCAGTTGAACCAAGGAAAGTTTGAGTACAATGGGTCATATGGGTATGTGAACATAAAATTCCTGTTAAGATTCAATGTTTGGGAGTTCATGTACTGTAACTTTTTGCTCTCTATATATTCTATTTGCTCTCTATATATTCTATGGACCACAAAATCTTTTTACTTACTTACATACAAAAACATATTACAGTTGTCCATGTAAAAAGCGATTTCCTGTGGGTCTGATTGTTATTAGTGTGTGTTAGATAGAGCATGTTGTATGTTCAAATGTAATGCAATAATCAAAAACATGCTCTCCATATGTGCTCCAAATGTGCTTACTAGACATCCCATTATATATTTAATACCCTTACCCATTTGTATAAACATAGGAACATAGGAGAGATTAGGCCCTGATATTAGGGCTGTTTTGGGGATAACCAACATGTGGGTGTAAGGGGCGGGTGTCCCAATACTTTTGATCATATCATAAAAAATATATGATATATGGATTTACTGTACTAATGTTGATTACACACTCAATAAAAAAAGCACATGCTCAAATATAGCTTTTTCATAATATTGAGAAAGAAAAAAAAAGATTACAGTAAGTTTCAGTGTCCTGGTAGAGTAAAAGTATTAACACATTTATGACAACGAAGTGTTGTAATGTCTGTACGTGATACACATCTGTAAGTGCTATATATTGAATATAAGACAAGGGTGGATTCATTAAATGGGTCGTTGGTTTAAGGGGACTGGAGGTAACGGTTCAGTTGGACTATAATGGAAATAAACTAGCTTTGACAGTTTGCTTAATGTTTTGTCCTTGCAGTTATTTGCTGAAGCCAGATTTCATGCGTCGACCAGACCGCACATTTGACCCTTTCTCAGAGACCCCTGTGGATGGAGTGATTGCAGCCACTTGCAGTGTCCAGGTTTATATTACTTAAAAATAGAATGGTTTTAAAAATGTCCTTATTCAGGGGCGGATTAAAAAAACTCCAAACAAGCCAAAAAAAAAAGTTTTGACTAGGCATGACAAGAACATCTTGAAATACTTGAGCTGAATTGCTTAGGGTGATGATGACAGAGTTTGGGGAAAAAGGCATACAAAGTGTCAAATTTAGGAGGAACGACATGAAAGTACCTGTAATCTTCTGCTTTTGCTTCCAAGTGTCATGTTCTTTTAGCTTAATTTATAACTACTAATTTTGATCTCTTAGTGTGAAGCCTTAACTAGCCCAATGTTCCTCAAATGGCAGAAAAACAATTCCAGTCATGTATTGATGTAGGTCATTTCAGGACAGTTTTTATCCGACAAGAAGATCGGCACATATGTGGAGGTGGATATGTATGGGCTGCCCACTGATACCATTCGGAAGGAGTTTCGCACTCGGATGGTGATGAACAATGGCCTGAACCCTGTATACAATGAGGAACCATTTGTTTTTAGAAAGGTAATATCTGCTATGGTTTTATTGCTTGATAATGCTGATGTTTTTGGGCCATCTCTTATTCACATACTGTAGTCTCGGGCTGAAATTGCTTCATTTAGAATCTTTATGATATCATTAACCCTAATCTACAGAATGCTTCAAGACAACAGTCAGAAAAGCAGTTGTGTGTGTTAGTATGCCACTTTGCCTCGCTGTCCTCGTATCTCTGCTCCACCGCACGTCAAATTTCTGCTTATCATTGAAATTCCTCATGTGTGCGCACACACATGCACTTTCCATCAACCCAAAGGTAATCCTTCCAGACCTTGCGGTGCTCAGAATAGCAGTGTATGATGACAACAATAAGCTGATTGGTCAGAGGATTCTCCCCTTGGACGGTCTGCAGGCTGGCTACAGACACATCTCCCTACGAAATGAGGGCAACAATCCCCTCTCCTTACCCACCATATTTTGCAACATCATCCTCAAAACATATGTACCTGATGGATTTGGAGGTATCTTGATCTTCATCTTGTATATTAAGTTGGTTTAAAAATTCAGGAAACAGATCTCCTGTTGCTAATGTTTGACACTACCCATATAAACCATATGTCGTTAATTAGCCTTAATCATATTTGTCAAGTTTACAATTTTACACATTCACATCTTTGTTTTTTAGCCATCGTGGATGCTTTATCTGACCCCAAAAAATTCTTATCCATTTGTGAAAAGAGAACAGACCAAATGAGAGCCATGGGCATTGAGACGGTGAGCATCTCCATAAATACTGCCTACTTCATCCATGCTTATTAATTATTCCTCTCAATGTTTGGTGCACTTTTTGATATTAGACCCTATATTATGATTGTTTACATTTTATGTGCATTATTAATGCATTGTGCAATCCTTTTTAAAATATAGAACAAATTATGAATTAAACATTGTTACGCAAGAAAACAAGAATAATGTACTGTAATTGTTTTCATAATATAGAGGCAGTCAGTTTCATAATAAAAAAAAATAAAAAAATTTTTAAAATTAAATAACCAAGGTTTTGTTTTGGAGTTAGCACTTATCTACCAAGAAGGAGAAAAAAAATCATAAAGAAATTATTTATTCATCTGACAGTACACACTGTACAGCTCTAAATAATTAAACAATAATCACTGCACTCGATTATAAAACGGCGCATCATTTCTTATAATGCCTCAGTACTCTAGCACATTGGATTTAATGAAAACCATACGTAGCTGTTATATGATTGTATTAACTTCTATATTGGCTGATGCACGTACTGTAGGAGTAACAGTACGTCACCATTATTTGGAAAATCTACGGTGCACGCTGCAGTCAATAACCTGTCATGTGACCTGTCTGTTTACTGACTGGATGGCAACAGATTATTGTTGGTAATTTATACACATTCTCTAGATTGTCATTCTTTCTTTCTCCTTCTTTGGATGTTCCAGTTTGGAGTAGTCAGTGAAATCCATACACTTTAGAATTATCTTGATTCCTATTCCCATAATAAATTGAGTTCATGTGAACTCCTGATGTATTGTATTTCATGACATGTTTGAAAACCTAGGCATCACTTGCTACTGTTGAGAGACATTTAGTTTATGATGTTAAATTGATGGATTGTATACAGTACATGTAACCCCCATTGTAAGTGGCACTGTGTCACAGCAGCTCGTGTCCTTATATTTCTTCCAATGTCCATATCGATTAGTATCAATTTCTTTCTTTCTTTCTTCATTGCATATTCTCACCTTGGATTGGATATGCTAAATTACCTTTAGATGTAGTATGAGTGAATAGTATAGTACAGTATATGATACAATGCACTGGTGTCCTGCTTTATGCTTATAGATCCTGGCTCACCGTAACCCTGTCTAGGTGAAAGTTTTTAAAAAGTTCTTTAAAATATGCACAATATGTTTGTTGTGTTTGGTGTTTACCTGTGGATTTGCTATTGTGAGCACAGCAGGAGACACAATGATGATAAAGTGTGTCATTATGAGCATGAATCAGACATTCCTAAATCAATAGCAATTATTATGCAGTTGTGTCATCATATTAATTTCTTCAAGAGTTGCATGATCCTCCGAATGACTAATACTGTAAATAAAACAGCCAGGGATCCTGCATTATTCTCAATACATATGTAAATATTCTACAATTAAAGCCGATATTTTGCATTGCAACCTCATACTCATTGGTCTGTTTTATATGCAGTAGTTGGCATGCAAAAACTCTTTGTCACCGAGTTATAATGAAGAAATACTTTTCAACGAAGTCATGATCTAGTTATAGAGATTAAAAACTGTCTTTGCTATAAGTGTAATCATTCATGAGACTGATTCCTGTGGTTGTGTGTGCAGTGGGAGATAGCTGAGGTGCCAAATGACAGCCCGAAGAGGAGTAAGAAAGGAAAGACAAATCATTTCAAGTCTGCGTCACCTCAGAAAATTTCTGAGCAACACTTTACATCATCAGGACAGAACTTGAGCGTTTCCTCAAGACAGGGTAGATTTTTATACATTTCAACTATTATTTATGTCTTTTATGATATGGTGAACAGGGTGTCTATAGGTGTAATGTTTGATTAATTTTAAACATTTATGCATATACCGTTATGCATAAACAATTATGCATTGTATCAATTCTTTATTTACTTCATTAGGAACACCTGTTCATTTAATACTTCATGTATTTATGTTATCAGCCGATCATCAGGCAGCAATGCACCACTTAAAATTATGCAGATACAGGTCAACTGCTTCAACTAATGCTTGCATCAAGCTTTAGAATGAGGGGAAATGTGATTTAGATAAACATCAGTGAGCTGCAGTTCTGTGGGTGAGAACGGCTTGTTGTTGAGAGGACCAAGAAAATGACTGTTCACAGCTGTGTGCAATTCATTTTGAGGCTACAAATGCTGAAGACATTGTCGAGTTTGAATCCTGAAAGCAAAAAACATATAGTCTTACCTAATCTGAGCAGATGGAAAATTGGGAAAACATTATCAGGTCTTTTTGCAGGCTTAAGCTATTCATGTGTATATATTTGTCGTGTGTTGTACTGTTGTACATGTTTGGATATTGGATAAATGAATGAATCAACAGGGTAGTACAGTAGGGGCAGTTGTTCCTATTAAAGTGGCTGGTGTGTATGCATTAATTTGTCAAGAAAAATCAAGGTGTTGTCTCTCACCCTTGTTCTGCCTCTATCATCACATTCTTTCCACTTTAACACACTCGCTCTGTCATTTCTTTTTTCAGTCTTTATACAGTATTTTTGCCTTTGTTCCTTTCTACTTTCTTTTTCTTTTCTTTTTTTCTCAGCACAATCCCTGACCTCTGTCTAATTTAAGATTGAAGGGCAGATTGATAGAATTTAATGTTTTGGGGAAGTTTGACATGACAGTACAGATCCAAAGAATAATCCAGGTCGCCAACTCAAGGTCAGGGACACGTGTAAAAGCGAGGCAGGCATTTCAGCTTGCATCCACAGAGTTACACTGCCTGGCAAATAAGACGCTGCTTTGGAAGGGTAAAAGTGTAGAAAACAACTAAGGAGATTTGCAATTTGCAGTTACTTAGGTTCGATTAAGAACCATCAAACACATTACAAAAACCTGGAAGGATAGTGCTGAACTGTCAACGGTTTGGGGAAGAAGAAAAAAAGAATAGAAGTGCTCTCTTGGTGAAGTGCTCTCTTCATAATTAAAACAAATTATGGTATAAATCACTGCTATGTTAAATAGTGAACATACTGTAAGAGTATTTCCAGATGCATAATGTGATAGGAATTTAGAGGACTGGGACTAAACAGCTGTGTAGCCACTTGTTTTTGAGACTAATCAGAAAAACAGGCTTCTGTTCTGTCTAGGGAGAATAAATCTTGGACTTTGGAACTATGAAAGAAGGTCATGTGGTGTGATGAGTCCAGATTTACAATAATCCATGAAGTCATGCACACATCATGCATCGTGACCAGTGTACAAACCTCTATAGGCTAAATCTCGTGTTATGACCTGAGGTTGCTTTGTGGTCGGTTCTAGGCTCAGTAACGTTATTTGGCAATACAGTTAAATCAGCTGATGACCTAAATGTACTAAATGACCAGGTTATTACATCAATAAAGGCTTTCTACCCTGATGGTATGGGCATATTGTAAAGTATAAATGAAATGTGCTTTTTTTTTTACCTATGAGAAAATTATTTTGATAATAATATAATAAGCTCTCTTTGTACGACATTAAATCTCATGAAGTACTGTTCTATCCTATTCTCCACTATTTAGAAATTTTATTAGCACATGAATTATGGACTATATTTAAAGCATTATCGATTAATTAATGTGCAGACACCTTGAATGTAATTTTTCATACAGTTTTGTTTAAATGTTTTACTTGTGTGTTTAACAGTGTGTCCCACACATTTAAACATGCCTGAAGTTACCATCGATGACCTGAAAGAGATGAAGGTAGACAAATCAGAAATTTATTTTTCGCTAATGGGAGTGTCTGCATTTGTAAGTTTATTTTGATTCATGTTTTGCCCTGTGTTTATTCATTTTCTTTTTTTAATTCCAGGCGTATATAAAACTAGTAAAAAAGCAGCTGAAGGAAGTCGATGCATTGAAGAAAAAACATGCAGAGGTGATTAAAGAACTTTAACCCCCTAGTGGTAATTGAATTGTGGGTATATTATGGTCACATTGTGCTTGTTTTTGTAATACGTAGATGCGTAATTATACAGTATGTGGCAACAGGAAGATGAGCCGGGACATAAAAAGACTTGTGTGATGTTTCTTCTTGTTTTAGGCATACACTGCATTGCAGAGATCTCACTGTACTCAGGTGGACAAAATGGCCACACAACACGAAAAAGAAAAGCGGGCCTTGGAAAAACAATCTGAAAAAAGTGGCAAGAAAGTGAGGTAGATAGACAGATACAAACAGCATCATCCAGCGTAGGACCTTCTGTCCTAGATGCATAACGTCTGTGAGACAAAACCTATCCGATTATTAAAACATGGCCTCAAAAGCTTAAAAAAATAAAAAGATGCATAATGGGGCAATACAGGATGCATTTTTAATATTGGTTTGTTTCGCAAAACAAAATTGAGGTCTTTTTCATCTTTTTATGCTTCCTCAGTGAATGCAACTGGGAAACCAGAGGGGAAATCGAGAGAAAAATAAAGACCATTATCACAGACCACAAAACAAAGGTGCAAAATTCAGTTAGTTCCTTTCTCTCTTAAAGCAGCGTGTGCTTTGCGTTACACAGCACACATTGTGTTCAGTGAGCTACTGTCCTGTTCTGTCCAGGTGAAGAAAATGCTCGCTGCACAAGAAGAGGAATTGGCCGAGATTGCGAAGACCCAGAACGCTGAGAACCAGGACCTGAGTGACCGGCATGTGCTACAGCAGTGTGAACTACTCCGAAAGTTAATGTTAATAACACAGGAACAGCAGACACAGGAGCTCACATACCTCCATGAGCGGTGAGCCATTCATGTAAATCAGTTTACTTTGATGGTGCGTCCTTCTTCAGCCGAAGAATCACTTTCAGGGCACTGTGGCAAATGAAACATTTGAGAAGGGTATTAGAAGCTGTCTTTCTCTCACACAGCCATGGCTGGAAATAGCTTCCTTTCGAATGTGGCGTTTGGAAATAAATTTGTCGACTATAGGGTTGCTGAAGTGTTTTGTGCCGGCTGAATATCAATGCAGTGATGAATATTTAACGTTGCTCAGTCAATTAAAAATGCTAAGATACTGCAGTACTGCACATGTACTGTACCTCATGTGCAATGTATTCCTGGGTTAGTTTATTTATTCAAAATCGGCAACGGCAAAGTTTGTGCCTCCCTACAGTTCCAAATAATACCCTCAGGTCAGTCTCTTTACTTTGGGTTTTGCACCCCCCCTCCCCCTCCCCCCCCCCCCAAGCAACAAGAGTGCCTTCTGTGAGGTGACTCCAGGGTGGTAGTTCATTAAATATCAAAATATTAAACACTGAAATAGATGACAGCTCTGATTTATCATGTGGAATGAATCTTCTTAAGTTGTCTTGCCAATTTTTATATATTATGCCTTTATGATCTGTACACCACTTCCCCCATCACTGCAGACTCGTTTATTACGGGACAGGGTAGAAAACATTATCCATAAAACGCAGCATGGAATGTTAATGGAATCTGGATGTCCTACGGCAAGTTGGTATTATTCTCTTCAGATATTACTCCTGGTCTAACAAATGACTCTATTTGTTGCTTGTTTGTGTGTGTGTTTTTTTTTTCTTTTTTAGACAGAGTAAGGAAATGAGAGCTAACCAAGCAAAGTCATCAATGGAGAACAGTAAAGTCATTAGTCAAGACAAAAGCATCAAAAACAAGGCTGAAAGAGAACGGTAATGGTCCCGTTAATGAGAACGTCCCAGCAGAATGTCCGAATTCAGAGTTGTGGAAAAACCCAGTCACTGATTTATTACATTTCATTTATTACATTTCTACATATAATTTCTTACATTTACACTATAAATACATACATACATGCAGAAGATATGCATAAAGCCTGTAAAGTATGTTTTAAGGTGTTATATATTTAAGGAATTATACAGTATGAAAAATAACCAGTAACAGAATTTGTTTTTTCATACTGTATAATTCTTTTTTTTTTTTTTGAAAGGGAGACATCTGGGTTCTAAACGATGTCCTCTTATCACTTGTCTCAAGCACTCATTCCCTTATTCCTTTCTTTTTTTACTTTTTCGTCTTTTTTCTCACATGCTAGAAAATGTAGAGTTACAAAGTCCTGACACTGGAGTCTCACTTTAGAACTGTTAAATAAACCCCTCAGAACAGAAAACAAATCACCAATTAGACGTTTTCTCTGAGAATGTTTTTCAATCAGTTTATTGTTTGCTTTAGATCATGCAAATTTATCCTCCTAACATTTCCTGTGAATGCTGAGCTGTTTAGTGTCCAAAGTTCAGCTGAGACTCATGAAGCTTCCGCAGTCCCACTTGAGCTCGCTTCTTTCCTCAGAAATACAGTAGCTGTAAGGATAACCGGAACTGGCCATTTGAAGTTTAGAATGCATTTTTTTGCACAGAACATGGGTTGTGAAATTTGAACCAGATTGCTTACACTTTGCTTGTATACCAGGTGACAAATTTCACGGGCCATGTACAGGAAAAAAAATTGAACAACCATATCTTTTAAGCTTCAATGAACTGTTTTTTGTTGTTTTTGTGCTCTTTTCATCATTTTGTTTTTTGGGCATTTTTGTCTTCAGGAGAGTCCGAGAACTGAACAGTAACAACACAAGAAGATTCCTCATAGAAAGAAAAAAGGTATATACAAGTCTTTTAAAAGAAATCGACAGCTCTATTTAATGCTTAGCTTTAATTCTTTAAAATATTTGTATGTGGATCGAAAGCTTGCCCTAAATCAGTCCAAAGAGCTTGATCAGCTCCAGACAGTTCAGCGTGAACAACTGGAGCAGCTGGATAAATATAACGCCGAGGTATTGTTGTTTCTATTTTTATCATTCCAAATCCCCCGATTGTTCTCGATTAATTTGCCCTATAATCTGTTCGATAATGCTTTCATTGTTTTTATCACTTTGTTTTTATTTTTCATCCTAGCTCTTGAAGTCACACCTTTCAACATCTCCGTGCCAGGGTAGGAGCTTGCATTCACAAATCAATTTTACAATACCTCTTCTTGCTCATGACTCTTTTATTTCTCTCTATAAAAGTGCAATATATCATGCCTGTGAAGTTTTTACTGCATCGCTCTCACACTCTCAGACTGCTAAACCAATCAAGCTGATCAGAGGGAGGAAACTGTTCTCCTATAAGTGTTGTGATTATTGAAAGTGTCAAAAATCATATCATCAATCAGTAAAAGCTGTCATGGATTATATTGTGCAGTGTGCATGACAGAAAGGGGATCATTTAGGAGGAGAGAATTCTGCTGGTTTTGTGTATACATGGATATACAGTAGGCATCATACAGTATATAACATACTTCTGCCAACCCTAAAGTTACTGCCAAGACTAACTTGGGAGATTCATTTGCATCTTTTAATACTCCTTTCTTTGAAAGAAAGTGATTTTGGCTTGAAGCAATTTGGCAATGAAGTGTTTTTCACAGCATTTGAATTATTTCAGCGACAGATTTAGCTGCACCTGATTAAAATCCTGTGGTGAATTAAATCTTTAGGAACTCCACTTAGCAGTCTGTCACTAATGTAAATCACAAAGCCAGGTTTGGTTTGCTTTCTAGTGTTTAGGAAATTAATATGTTGTCATCTGAATTTTGTCATTGCAGAAACGCTAAGCTTTTTGAGGGTATGTACACATCTGTTGTTTGTGCTAATGGTGCATGATGTTCTCCCTCTTAGACCAGAATGACACAGCTCATGCAGATGAAGAACACAGAGGTGAAAAGGGTCTACATCCCAGTGGTGCCCTAAACTCCATAACCACATGAGACAGCAGCTCTGTGAACAAATGCGCATGTGAACAGCTGCACAAGTTTTTTTTTAATCATTTAAATATATATATATAATCCAGATTATAGATGGGACTTTGTCCAATAAAACATTTTGTATTTATCTTTTCACAACAGTAATTTTATATAAATATATTTTCTAAATTTGTATTATAAAAATGCATTTATATGTATTTATGTACCACTATACTATACATTACTTATTCTATAAAGAGTGGGGGGGGGGGGGGGGCC
>JAAGKR010000482.1:171475-194153 GCA_011419295.1 Clarias macrocephalus | reverse complement strand
TATATATATATATATATATATATATATATATATATATATATAAACTCTATACCTAAAAATAGTCAATTTGCTTAAAATGAGTACACAACAGGTTCATACACTTACCAACACAACAGAAAGGTAAACCAATGGCAAGACAAAGGAGTGACAAGAAACCTCAAAACATAAAAAACAAGTTTAAATGCCAAGTTGCACATTTGGGGTGCTGAAGAGCCTCTGTATTAGATCTGTGTGGATCACATTTATTTATTGATTATTTAGCTATAGGCGCCTCAACCTAACAGATGCTAAGTAACTACAAGGCGAGAGACATTATCTTAGAAAGGCGAGCGATCACTGAGTTTACTACATCAATTCAAAGTTCATGATGCTAATCAAATATGACAACATAAAGCATTCCTGGCCTACAGGAACGTGCGTTCGAAATTAACATGCTAACATTACGCTCCATGTTCCATTGTTCCATGCGGCCCCGATACAGACGCTACATACAAATTAAACCCGAAGAAAGAAGAAGTATGTTCACTATTCTGCTGCCGACTTCCTACTTTGTAATGCATCCCTGCCGTGGATTAGAGGTTTGAGATGCAAGAACATCTACAAAGTATATACGTCAACTTGCGGTCAAATTTACATAGCAGTGCTGAGTATTTAATAAGTCTCAATAAATCACCCAGTCCTTTATATGCAAGAAACTTTATGTACACTAGCTGAACCTTCACAACTTATATTTGAAGGCTCCTGGATAGAGAAAGCGAAGAACACGCCATACTGTGTCGAATTTTGGGTAGCATTGTGTTTAGGTGCCGTGCTGTGATGATCACGTGGATAGGTCAGTGTTGCTGCATGAAGAACGGCCAAATTAGATCACAGAATGAATGGAATATGTTTTTTTTTTCACCATAACCCAAGGTTTAAGTAATCGTTGGTTTTTGTCAGTAATGTGACTGATCAGACCCACTGCTCATGACTCACTATAAGTACAATAAACACAATGCTAAATGTAATTTGGGCCAGGAAGAGGAGGTCCATATTACCTGTGTGTGTGTGTGTGTGTGTGTGTGTGTGTGTGTGTGTGTGTGTGTGTGTGTGTGTGTGTGTGAGTGACTGTGCTTTCTGTTTTCTAGCTTGTGAAAGAGCAGATTGTGCATCCACTGGGTTTTAAGTTTAGATTCATAGCTTTTAAAGACATGCAAGGTGTATACACTCAGTTCAAAAAGTGGAATCATTTGAACTGTGTGTGTGTGTGTTAGCAGCGACTGTAATCCAGTCCTGGCCTGCCAAATTGCAGTATATAGAGCAATGTTATTTATGACTTGGAGTTTGTCCTGAAATCATTTCCTCTCTTTTCCCTCTCTGTCATTCTTGCTTCTTTTTTTTTTATTATATACAATTAAAATGACTTTTAAGCCAAAACAGAACAACGGGTATCCAGGTGCACACTGTAGCACACGAAACACAGGCACATGGAGCACATACCTCACAAGATGGCACCCCTGTTGCAATATGCAACACAGCACGACGTGTTCTCCATAGAGCTCTTCCCTGTAACGTCAGACCCCAACCAGACCAGCTGCCATTTTGTCTATATTGCTTTACAATGCCAAACAGTTGTTGTGCACAGGAATGATGTAACACACTCACAAGAAGAAAAGAGATTTGTGCTTATCAGCCACCCAGCATGGACACGAGACTAATCCTGATCAGAGATGAGCTCTTGCTGGTGATCACTGCTGCTTGTGTATCGACCATTTTATCTCAGGTAGCATAACATCTTTCAAATGTTTTCAGTACATTTAACACGAGAAATATCCAACATATTGTCCATGATGTAGTAGTTCTGGTACGTGCTGGGGTTAAACCGGCCTGGCACTGATCATTATGCTTTTGTTAGTGTTATTAAGTTTTTGTTGCGTTGTTTTTTGCTTTCGTACATGCTAAATATACACCAGTGTGAGTGCATGCAAAGCGACCCGATCATTGCACAGATAGCAGAGTGACAAGTCACAAGATGGCGAGGTTAAAAGAAAAATCTGTCTAAAACTGACATAGAACAGAAACCATACGGTAAGTTCGATATTCTGCTTAAACAATGTTTCCGTTTGATAAATAATATTTTTGAACATTAAATCCTACATGATGTTCTCTATTTAAGTGGCACCTTATCGTAATTCTGCCAGTTCACTGTCCTTGAAAGTGCAAGAGAACAGCTGGAGCTGGATAAAACTCGGTAATATCTAATGACAGAAGTTTCCCAACATTCACCCTGATCTGGAACATTTAGCTAGTGATTCATCATTATTTGGCTTGGCAGTGTATCTGTGACAGGTTATATATATCTTAAGTATGGCTAATTTCTTTCCATACAGTACTGTGCAAAAGTGCAAAAATACCCCAAAGGTTAGGAAACAGTGATTAAAGAAACAAAGTCAATATGTGGTGTGACAACACTTTGAGAACCCTTTAGTGTCAGGTACAATTTGTGCAGTTTTTTGAAGGAGATTAGCTACTAATGTAGGTTTTACTAAACATCCTTCAGAGCCACCCACAGTTCATCTGAGGACTTTGACTGTTTTGCCCCTGCTTCTTTTTTGCATGCAAAATCCATTGTTTTGCCTGTTTTTTGTTCTTTTTTTGGGAGGGGGGGATTTTTCCCAGACTTTCTCCCTAATTTAGTCGTGTCCTACTCCTCCCCGTCACTAGGGGGCTCCCACATTAAGGCTACTACTATTAACACTCAACCGAGAGGGCCGAAGACTATCATGTGTTTCCTCCCACCGTTGGGGGCGGAGTAACACACTCGGAGGACAGCGCTATCCGATCCTTCCGCTTACGTCAGCTCACAGATGCCACTGATTGGCTGTAGAGCCGTGATTAATGTGGGAGCACTAAGTACCTCTGATCCCGCCCCTCTCAGAGAGCTCGGCCAATCAACTCTCTCTAGACCGCCGGCTGCGAGAGGTTACAGCATCACTCAGGGATCGAACTCGCGGGAGAGGGTGCCAGTCTGTTTTTTTTTTATTTTGTGTTGGATTAAGAATGTTTTCGTACTAATGCAGTAATAAATAATAAATGAACTAATAAAAGAAAGAAAGAAGAATATAAAAAACGCAGGGTGCCTAAGTCATTTGCACAGTACTGCATACGCCACTAAAATGGTATGAAAACACAAAACCTATACCTGTACTATGCTGCAAAAAAAAAAAAAAAAAAACTGTGAGACTGTGAAAGACTCTTGAATGTACCCAAACCTATAATTTAATGAATCTACTGTAGTAATATATAATTTCTTAACATAAGTTTACAACAAACCAAATATATGATTATTAAGCTTATTTCTAGTGAAATATTTATAAAATTATAAGTGAACTGAAGTTTTGCTTCTTTCAAGAAATAAATTCCTAAAACTAGCGAAATTTCCACCCAATAAAACAAGACATTTCTGCTTATAATTTTTTGTAAAATCTGATGAGAAATAAGATTAATGATTTTATATCTGGTTTGTTATAATCGTATATTATCTCATCTTAAACAGCAGCTACATACTGTATATCCATATTCAAGATATTTTAACTTGCTAAGATATCGTTGTTGTTGTTTTTTTTTGTTTTTTTGCCTGTCTTAGAGCAGTTCCCCCGTTTCCTTTTGCAAAGAGAGAAGTTCCTCCTTCTTGTTTGATGTTTGTTGAGTGAATTCACAATTTGAAATTTTAAATAATTACACCAAATTGCTACCGGATGCAAATGTGTGTCTTTCACATCCTGTGCCCTTTCCCCTTCAGTAAATCATCTTCCTCATCAGGTGTTTGGTCCGTCCAGTGATACTGTAACAGGATACCCCACTACTGTAACAAGTGCTACAGATAACCTGTAAAAGTTGGCACCTCCACCATTTCTTCAAGTCCTGCATTAGACAAAAGAGACACGACCTCTGTTTGCCAAAGCTGCGGTGCTTGTTTAGCGTAGCCAAGCATGCATTTGTGTGACAAAAGCAAATTGCTTTTCCGGTTTGTTTTTCCCAATACAGATATGGGTTTGAAAATCTGAGCGAAAGAGAAAGAGAGCGAGCGTGAGAACGCGCCGCTTCAGTGCCCGCAGCACTCCGAGAGCTATCAGCCATGATTTACTTCACTTATAGAAAAGGGTGGGAGCAGACTGACTGCACATCACACCTTTCCCTCTGCCCTCGCGCCGCACAGCAGGCCACAGATCACAGTCTAATCCAGGTCTGGTGAGAACGTGTCTGATTAGCGTCTGGGAAGCTTCTCAGAGTGCAAACGTTAAAGCTGATGAAATTCGTGGAAATAAAAATGGATAGTGACAGCGTGTTTGGATTTTGATTTATGAACATGTGAACATCTCTATGTGTTTATTGCTTCAAATATCTGTATGCCTACCTCTATTTGGATTATAGTCTGGACGTGGGCCCGGTCTGGGTTGGTTTTGTTGAAAGATCAGTCGCATATTATAACAACAAATATCACACTGCAGAACATTTATTTAACTCATGAATTTAAGGTGCACTTCTCCATCTTCTTCTTCAGCTGCATCACTTCGATTCATAATTGCTTTTAAAAACACTTTTACTTTACTAAAAGTAAAAGCTACTAATCAGTTATCTGTTGTTTATTAATAATCAACGAGCAGTCGAGTCAAACCAGGACTTTTTCATTGAGCAGAGTAACACGACATAGTTACAAGAACGTTTTTTTTTTCTTCTTTCTATCTTTACTCCTTTTTACTGTACACAGCGCTGTCGTTCTGAAATCAAAGACAATCTCTGGTGTTTTATGGGTGTTTTGGTTGAAATTGTTTTGTGCTGCACCAGCCAGCGAGACTTTCATTTCTACAGGTCACAACATTTCTGATGACACCGGGTGCCCTGCTGGAGGAGGCTACAGACTGAAATACCTCCTAAAGCATGACAATGACATTGTATTTAGCAGTGTTTCTCACTTGAGACCACAATTTCACCATGTAATAATAATGCATATTTTCATTTTAAATATGCAAGTTCTAAAATGAGACCATTTTAAACTAATAAGACCCATTTCAAACCCAAACGTTTAAGACTGTGTAATTATGGTCAAGTGTAATATGGGCATTAATTGAATGAAGGCTAATTAGATGGCATTACGATATTATAATAGATTATATATACGGTAATTGATTAGAATGCTGTAGAAATTGTTCAATTATATTTCCACAGTAGGGGAGTTTAATTGCCTTTACAAATACCCTTTTGAAGCCAAAGGTGCTTTATTTTATATCCACATTAAGTCAGAATGGTGCACACAGACACCCCTCCCTGTTTGGGGTAGTTGGTTCATTCCAAATGAAGAGCGTGGTGTAGTATCGGCGGAAAGAGCAGACCACCGGAGTGGCTGTAGGAGTCAAGCAGAGATGGTACGAGCTGATATACACCTGCAGTCATGTTAACTGTAGTGTGAGCTATGAATAATCCGTCTCAGTTCACTACATGACAACAGTATGAATGTAATAAATGTGTAAATCACTTCTATCTTCAGAGTATCCATTTGTAAAGTATCTTTAGCATCATGGATTTCCCTTCATTTCACGTATTATTATTATTATTATTATTATTATTATTATTATTATTATTATTATTATTACTTGTGATTTATATTCTTTATTAATATCTTGTAGTTTTTGTCCTTAGCATTTCACAAGTAACTTTTGGTCGGTTCTCACATTACCCAGTGTCTACTGACAATATGTAAGATATATATCTTATAATATATCTATATTACTGTAACATTAAGTTCTTTTATTTGTCAAATAAAATAAATACCACAGCACTAAACTATTTCCAGACATGTATTAGATTTATATATTGAAATTGGAGAATAAACTTTATTAAACTGTGTATTTAATAAATTAGTATGGACAACAACAAAAAAAAAAACATTTCATATGACAGTGCCATGGAATTGTGCACTCTCAAAAAAATGTGATGCATGACACCTCTAGGTTGAATTATTACTAAATATCATGTAATGAATAGTAATAAAACCTTAATAAAAAAAAATGAATGGTGGTAATTTCCTGCCTGTCACATGCACAAGGTTGGGAACCTATTATCTAACCATTCAAGTCTTGTTTAAAAAGGAATCATTAGAAAACCCTTTTCCTAGGAATGGATCTGAGGTTGTGACAAACAACAAATCTGCCACTGTTTTTATTGCTTAAGCTTAAGCTGCCATAAATGCATTTGTAACTATTATTTCCACTGCAGTCACTGAATGTTTCAACTGATTAAGCAATATCACATGAGAGGAAGTACTGATGTGGTTTTTGACAGAAATGAAGAGGAGTGCAGGACGCCTGTTTTTGTTTGTTTGTTTGTTTGTTTGTTTGTTTGTTTGTTTGTTTGTTTGTTTTTTGTTAGAGGCGGGGCTAACTTCTACCCCATAAAAATCTCAATGACGAAACTACCCGGATGTCTTGTACCGCAATATTGAAAATCATACTGTAAGTTACTCAGGTTGAAGAAACATCGTGAATAACACAAGAGAGTAAAATCGTTACAGACTAGACCTTTCAAGACTGATTACCCCCCTTAGCCTTGACGTCATACTCAACCATTTTTCCTTTTGTTTTGAAAGAATCAGTCTGGGCTTTTGAGTCAATTAGAATGAAGGTCCTGTATGTACTTCGTCTTTTTATGCAAAGCAGCTCTGTGAGGATCATTATCTCCATCTCTGGCTCATCATTAACGGAAAGAAAATAATGGCAAATGGGGCGTCCATACAGCAATGGCTTTTAAACAGCTTTCATCACCGTTCGAGTGAAAAATGTCTGTATAAGATGTCATCTGATATTCAGAACTTTAACTCTAATCTTTTTGAAAGGAGAACTAGGATTGGAGTTTTCTTACCTAAGGAAAACCTAGAGGTTCTTCAAGTCATGGAAGGTTGATGCATTTAGTCCAAACTGCACAAAGTGCTCAAACACTGAAGTTGTTTATTTCATCATCTTAAAAATTATCCTGTCCATAAACATCACTTTTTTTTTTTTTACAGTAAAATAAATCCCAATGACGTCCTCGATAGAATTCAAATGATCTGCCATGCCACGCAAACATGTACTCACTCTCTCTCACTCATCGTCAATACCGCTATAATATCCTGTGTTCAGGGCCACGGGGGGCCTGGAGCCTATCCCAGGGGACTTAGGCGGGATACACCCTGGACAGGGTGCCAATCCATCGCAGGGCACACTTATACACACACACACTCATTCACACACTACGGCCAATTTGGGAATGCCAATTAACCTAACCTTTGGACTGTGGGAGGAAACCGGAGAACCCGGAGGAAACCCACCAAGCATGGGGAGAACATGCAAACTCCATGCACACAGAGACGGGAATCAAACCTGGCCGGGAATCGAACCCGTAGCCTGGATGTGCAAGGTGACCATGCTAACCACTACACCACCATGCCGCCTGCAAACCACCGTGCCTTACTGTACAGTAATATATTCCCTATTTATTGGAGTAATAAAGGTTTCTATTCCAGAGCTGATGCAGATACAGCTTAGTCCAACATGTATTAGAGTTTTAGATTACACCATAGGTTCTTAACACCTTTTGTAATTCTGCCAACCCTCAAAACAGCACCCCAACTCAATGAGGGATTAGAATCAAGTCGATTACATGGATCAGGTGTGTTAACGGTGGGGATAACTACAAATTGTGCAAGGCAAGGAGTCCCAAGGACTCAACTGGAGATCAGAAAACCTGGATTAAAGTCGTTCAGTTTAAAGGGACAAGCAAGTCTAAGGACTCAATAATAACCATACTCATTTAGCTAATGATTTGTGACCACTGTGAACACACTAATTAGTGGACTCCCTGGCTATGCATCACAAAACCCATTTTGAGAAGCACAGATATATGAGTTGGTACAATGTTCAAATCCAAATGGAAAGAGTATTTTCAACAACAACAACAACAAATGCTTTGCATGTACAGTACTGTATGTGAGGGTATGGAAGGTGCAGCGTTTTGTGTGTGATCTTTCGATAGCAGGTTCATCTCCTGTTTTCTTTTTTAAATGTTGTTTATAAAAGCAATTCAAAAGGCTCTCCTGTAAAAGAAGGGCGAATGCTTCTTGTGCTCTTCTGAAAACAAACCATTAAATTATTCTGTAAGGGCTGGGATTAGAATGTGGGTGACAGCTCTGCAGAGCTTCAGCTCCATATCATTGGATGGGAAAGACAAAGAAATCTTTACTTGTCACAAATACCTTTCAGGAAGTCTTTTCTTCACATTCCGCAGGGTGTTAGGAAGCTGGGGTAAGAGCCAGGGTCAGGTATGATACAGAGCCTCTTGAAGAGCTTGCTCAAGGCTGCACAGGGGCAACTTGGCAGTGCAGGGGCTCAAACCCCAACGGAGCTTTAATTGTTTCATAGATGGATAAATGCGTGGATGGATGGATGGATGAAACATTAATACAGAGATATTTTAATGAACTCGTAATGGTTTTCTTACAGCAGTCAGACAAAACACAATGCACAAAGAAGAGCAATACAAATGCAAAGTAGGATACAACAGGGAGAAAGAGAGTAGAGGCGCAATTCAATAAGGTTCCATATATAATTAGATTAAAAATAGATTAAAAATCCAAGAATCAAATGTTCAATATACGAGGGTTTAAAGAAGGCTCTATGTCTGTGAATGACGATCCTGGGGAAGGTGGCAACTATAACTTGTTGCCAACATGTGTCTATTATTGCCACATCCCCTATACAGTTCTAACCTACTTTTTAAATTATTTAGGCCATTAAAGGAGTTCCTGGGAGGCCATTGTTTCAGATGTAAAGCAGACGGTCTGATCATGGTCTTGGCATACTGAGAAAACTTGAAGCACCTTGATGCTATCCAAGCTCTAGTCAAACACTTGGAGAGGTTTTACTCTAATAACTGTGTTGTGTTATTCTGCACAAACAAAAGTCCCACTTTGACTTGAACGACGCCTTGTACTGCACAGTGCCTGGTTTATTTCGCCTGACCAGTTTCAGCTTAATAAAATAAAATAAAAAAATGTAAAACACACATTGTAAGCATTATTAAGGTGAGCTGGAGAAGGAGGGCGGGGCTTCCAGAGAGTGTCAGGTAGCATCTTCAACACCTGTGCAATCGTCAGCAGGATCATCTGTCATTTTTATGATTTTTGTTGGGTGTAACTTGGGCTACGTTTGAGCGCACCAAAAATCATCTTGCGTCTTGTTTGCAAAGTGAATGAAGGTTGCCTGGACTGATACTGATTTTTAGACCATAGACACTTGCATAGAGAACGACAACTAAAACATGTGGTCCATCATCTACTGTATCACACATTAAAAGCCCTGAGCTTTGTAAAAGGGTCGAGTTTTGATAACTTTTCCTCTGTGTTGACTCTGCATTCCAGTTAATCACCAGGTGTAGGTATACCGATCCGACCTGAGCACATCAGTCTAGTGGGAATAAAACTTGAGAAAGGCTGTCAGAGCGAGAAAATGACTCTCTATCCCTCTATCTATCCATATGAGTGAAAAAAAAAAACCTTTTCATGGTCAGAGAGTTCTATTTATCTCCTACCTCTGCTTCCCAGGTCGATCAATATGGCGGGTTTTAGAGTCCGAGAGATGGAGTAGAAATCATCAAGGAGGAAAAGGAGCGATAACAAGAGGGATGTAGAGAGAGGGGAAGAGGTGGACAAGATCAGGAGATAAAAAAAAAAAGGGGTGCGAGAGCAAAATAGAGAGGGGATGCAGAGAGGAGCTGTGGCATGGGCTTTATTTACACTCGACGTCTCTATTGGCAAACAAAGCATGAGCGATATCTGCAGTTACCCGCTGTCATGCTGCTGATTACTTTGTGTCTGTGTGGTTCTATGTGGGTATATGAGTGTGGGGGAATCTGTGTGTGTGTGTGTGTGTGTGAGAGGATTACTGGACAGTTGAGAGAGTTACAGCAGAGAGGTAGTCAAAGAGAGATGAATGTTGCGACTGTGCAATGCAATCTGGGACATGTTTGCAGGACGTGCTGCCTAGTTATGCTTTTTTTTCGTGTCCACACCATAACCAGCTACAGAATCTCTGGAGGAACAAAAAAAGAATTTAAATTATAAGTGGCTTTCTTCTGAGACGAAGCCATATGGGTGTTTGCTGAATAAATGCTAGCCCTCTCTTTAGGGAGGAAAGGAGGTGTTAAAATAAAGGTTAGCATAAACATGAGCACACAAGAGAAGCAGGACGTATGCCTGAAAGGCTGTTGTCATGGAGACCGGCTGCTGTCGCACAGTCAGGTTGGCGCGGACTGACGGAGGGATCAATAGACGATCAGAAGGGAGAGTTTTCAGTTTTCGGATTTTTTAATTTTATTTATTTATTTTTTTTATTCTACATCAGACTCCTCACTTACTTTGCTTTGTTGGATTCCTGATCAAGCTCAACCGTCATTAGATTGATTCTTCCGTGGTTCCGTTCCCTTTAACAGCCTTCATGTGCCTGTTGATGAACTTTGACATACTGTACACCAGGGGTGTCCAAATCCAGTCCTGGAGGGCCAGTGACCAGCACAGTTTGTAATTCACCAACACCTAAACACACCCACTGAACCTAGTAATTAACAGATTAGTTAAATCAGCTGTGTTTGAGAAGAAGAAGCACCAAACTGTGTTGGACACTGGCCCTCCAGGACTGGATTTTAACTGAACTTTTTAATCTACTTCCGATTCAAACATGGACAAGATACAAACCCTAATGCTGCCATATGTGTTGTTGGACATCAATACCACCACAATGTCGTAATTACAACTTGGAAACTCAGGTACTTTGCAATGAGCAATGATTTATAGGCATCTGGAAGGCCTGGAGCCTATCCCAGGGGACTTATACCCTTAGGCGCGGTATACCCTGGATGGGGTGCCCATCAATAGCAGGGCACACAATAAGCACACACTCACACTACAGGCAATTTGGAAACCACAGTTAGCCTGATCTGCATGTCTTTGGACTGTTGGAGGAAACCGGAGTACCTGGAGGAAAACCACCAAGCACAGGGAGAACATGCAAACGCCATGCACACTGTAATCAAACTCCAACTCTGGAAGTGCCGGGCCACTGTGCTAACCACTACACAGCCGTGCCACATAGATGCAGATAAGAAAAAATATTCTGCGTGGTATTAATATACAGCTGTACATTTCCTACCAAACCTTCTCAAACACATACTGTACTACATCATGAGTGCAACCTCCAAACTGGTTTCCTTTACAGCAGCATAAATTTAGGCTTGAATGTGGTTAATGTTCTCATTGTTATGGCATTGTTTAACGGTCTCCAAAGCATCCATCACCCACGATACAACCACATAACCTTACATTTGAAGGATTTCTGACAGGAAAACAAACTTGGCAGCGTCGTGACACAATAAGCTTTTCAAGAGCTATTCACAGCAACTTCAAGGCATCCATTGTATGCTGAAGCCTGTGGTCTGTGGTTGTTCATTTGAATGTCAGCCTAGTCTGACATCCTTCTTGTAAATGTATCTGACTCTCCAGCAATACCTAGAAGTCTGGCTCCTTTCCAAACTGTCCAAGTAAACAGTAAACATTTGGACTTTCAAATGCTTCAGGGGATTATCTCATCTGCATACTGTAGTCTTGCGCTTTCTAACAACTGTATTCATAAACATAGAGCTGTATGACAATCTTACCACGTGTAAAAGTGTCATGTTTTAAAATATCTACACAGTCCTGTATTTGATTTATGACAGATTGGTAACTTGAACACAGCATATACACAGCAAGTACAACAAAGAATTGTGTATAATTAGTTAGCCTAAAACAATATTGTTTCCAATGCTGAAGCAAACATGAATTTGATTTTGTTTTACAATAGATCTTCCATGACGAATGTGTGTACATGTGCTTCATATTAGGTTCATAATAATAAAATGAGATGCCCTAAATCGTGCTTTAAAATCAATAATAAAAAGATTGTTATATAATTTTTGTAATGTCTTAACAGGGACAAACCAATGAAAGACAGTGCAAACGCCTCGGTTTAAATGGTCTTAAAATGAATTTCATTTCCTGATAGTAGGCTCATAGTCTCTCATAATCTCATAGTGTTAACCATGCGAGTTTCCTGATTCGTGAAAATGTCAACATATCTAGGTTAAAGCGTAAAAATGTGTTGACATTAAGCACCATCAGATGACATTATGCACTTCCAGTTAGGTGCTAACTGCATTTCTTTGACTCTATACATGTTCTTTACACAATGACAATAAAGTTGAATCTAATCTAATGTATGTATACAGTATATTATACATATTATCATATTTAATATTTAAGATATTTTTATATTGTATTAATATAACATACATTGTACGATTTTTCCTTACACACACACACACACACACACACACACACACACACACACGCATAACCTTGTTCTGATTTTTACCATCTCTTTTTTTATCGCATTTTTCAGCCCGCATTTTTTCCATAAAGGTTTCAGTTCAGCACAGTCCCAACGTGTTAGACAGTTCTTAACCCAATTCCCACCATTTCAAATCATGTTAGTTGTTTTCTTTTCACAACGCAAGCCAAAAATGTTACCCTTGTGAAACAACTATTCTTGGGGAGGCAATGTGTTTAAACAGCAAATTAGAATATAATATAATACTAATTTCAAATATTTGTATCGACCGTAAGAGGATGGGGTCCATTTTGTCCGCTTCCTCTCTGTTTATACGTTCCTTCTCATGTCATCTAATGTCATAATGAGATTTCCCTCGTCACTGTTGCCTCTAACCTCAAACTAGCACACTGGTAAGCTGATTGCGTTCGCAATAACGTCCGTGGTTAAAAGCGCTATACTAACGAAAGAAATGACTCATCTCAGATTCCTTCCTGTTATTCGCACTAAAACGTTTTGAACCGCCAATCTTGCACTCCCACCCCTTACACCGCTATGTGAAAATGATACAAACGCCATCCCTGCTGCAAATGTCTAGTCTGACATTTTAAAATGAGGCTCTGCAAACTCATTTCAAGTTTCTCTGCAGCATAACAAAGACAACAACAAGCGAAGTTGTTCTCTGGCCAAATGGGCTGCAATCTGCACTCAAAGAGAACGAGTTCCTGCATGATAAAGGGATGGGAAAGTGATTCGTCTTGCTCGTTTGCATTGTCCTGAGTGATGCATATTCACCGCTCACAGGCTAGAAACAACTGCTCAAAAATCCAAGCAATTTAGGTTTATCAGGGTGTGTGTGCATGTGTACGAGTGTGTATGTGCCCAGAATATGATGTGTATGTAGAGAGACTGGTGAAAGTGGCACTGACCACTGTAATTATCTTCTATTTTCCTCAAACATAGCTGAGGCTTTTGTGAGTCAGTCTCTCGAGAAACACCTCGTGCCTCATTTTCTCCGAGATTCAATTCCGCTTGAATCTCATCCTTCTCTCTCTCTCTCTCACTGTCTTTTACATACAAAACATCTTCTCCAATTATTCCTCTGACGTTCACATATGTGAATATTTCTATGGCCGTGTCTATTCATGTTCCGCCTCCCTCTGTGACTGGAATCAGTTTGAAAGAAACGCATCATCTAAGGAACAGGAGTACACAAAAACTGGATGTGAGAAAAGGTCTGAGTGGAGGCAGACTAATCTGCTATCAGACTGTGTCTTTAAATAGCCCAGCGTCTGATCAGCAGGATGGATATTGGCAGCTGATTCTGTGCTGCGGGTCTATGAGACCCGGTGAATGCTTCAATCAGAAATCAGACTCGGATGTTATTATGCATCGGAAACCTTCTCTTCTCTATCGATCGAGTGCGTGCAGTCCGGCAGAGCCCTCCAGCAGCTCGGCGTATGTGTTTCTGTTTGTGTGTGTGTGTGTGTGTTTTTTTTTTTTTCTGTTAAATGGAAAACTGAGGTATGTCAGACCAGGAATAGGTAAAGAAAAGTGCCGGAGGTGTGTGAAAATCTTGCGCACTTCAGAAGTTTCCAGTTAATTCCATACTCCAGCAGAAAAAAATAAAAGGAAAAATAAAAGAAACTTTTTTGCAGTCATTTTTCTGTGAACGTTCTTCAGTGGACATCCACTGCGTATTCACATACTGTATAATAAACGTTCAGTAGAGCTCTGCAACGAATGCCACCAGCATAATGTAACCCGACCACTTCTCTACAATGCTGTTCGTAGAAGGTGCTTGGAATAGATTGCATGCTTTGAGACTTTTTAGGTTGGTCAGGGACAAGCATTGCTCAATTGCTGTGGTACGTGAGGAGGAAAACACTTTGTAACACGCTGTAATAGAAAAATAATCATTGTGTGGAATTGGTCAGTTCTGTTTAAGGAGAAGTTGGGAATTTCAAAAGACAAGAAAGGTAAGAATGATTCAAATGCAATTATAAAAGCTAAAACATATGATGTGTCATTTATCAATAAGTAAAACTTAAAAACATAATTTTTTCTAAAAACTGGATATATCTCATTTTGCTATCAAACTGTTCAATATTCAATATGAATGCTAATTATAAGGTTGTAAGTAAATATAATAAAATATAAGTAAAACTGTATTATAATTAACTTTAAATATTAAAATGGCAAAACAAAAAAAAAATCATCCTTCAGGATGAGTAGTTATGGAACAATAATTAATTTCATGGTGTCACAGCGTATTTTCATAGAAAGTGCTCAAGAGTAAGGAGAACTTGAAAATTTGAAATGCAGGAAAGACAAGATTTTTAAAAAAAATTGAATACAGACAAGGAAACAACAACAACAACAACAAAAACATAAGTTCATTATTATGCATGAAACCTATTTGTGAATCCTGAGCAGCACACCTCCTCCAGCTTCTCCACCATCTCCATGAACCCCTGCCACCACAACACTCCACATCGCCGAGGTAAACAACTCAGTAAAACTATCACATCTTTGCTGTAGCACTCACAATCCTTCATACTGGCTCCATTCCCAGTGCATACATTTAATAATAAAAAAAAAGTAAATAAAAAAAAATAAAACTTTTTTTTTTTATTTTCTCTCTGCACAGTGTGCACACAAATTTAACATAATCACTAATACAAATGAAGAGGAATTATGAATGAGGAATTTCAGCAACCATGTACTGTAGAACGAAATGGCATGAATATGAATGAATGCAATAAAAACACAGTGTTGTCATAACGATGCACGACTACAAAACTCAAGTTTGCATTATCTGGAAAAAGGTGGATTTAAGGCTAGGGATGTTTTTGTTGCAGTACTGATTATAACCCCTTACAGATCATAAAATGTCTGAGTCACTTGAGATAGCATGGCAAAGAAATACAACGGTGTTGCAGCCTAATCTCAATGTACCATCATTTCTTGAGATTAGTTTGCTCCAAACTCACAATGGAATAAAGGATAACTTCTGTTGGTATATTTTTTTATAGCAAAACGAGATAAATGCCATTGTCTGAATCTCACACATTTTGCCAAATAGTGACTGTGAAAACATCTAAAGTCATTTCTTTTGCGATTCTACAGTTCGTAAGACTTAAGTAGGATCATAAAGAATGATATTAGCCGAGTTTTCACAGACTGAGTCACAGTTATTGCCTGCAGGCGCACATGGTTGTCTATAACAATATCCTTGGTGCTATATATTCCTCTTTTAGAAGCATTCATACAGGCTGATTGATCTCTCTGTTTGCTCATCCCCAAATTCCCAGGATTCCCACAGCTCTCCCTAATCGCTACGAGTGAGAGTGAAGACTAACATATGCTTCCACCAAGGAAAAAGCTGTTCAACTTCTTTCTTATACGAGCTCACAGAAACCCATGATTGACAAGTTTCTCTCTGACTGACAGGAGAAAGGGAAGGGTAGCGCAATCAATCCTACACAAAAAACATGGCCAATTTTGCTTTCTTGAATGCAGCATGATCTTCCACAATTGTTGCTCCTAAAACAGCCCACCTATTCCTTTCATTATGAATGACATTCAGCTAAAGAAGTTCAGAAATTCAAAATACTTGTCTGTCATGATCACGTATATACTGTAGGAAGAGCTTCCTTTTTACTAGCTCTCAACCATATGGCGTGGACAGCTGTTCTATCAAAAGTACATCATTATTTTGGCGGCTATATGAATCATACAGTCTTTAAAAAGATGAGATGACAAAAAAAAAAAAAAAAGTTTAACTTTACGTAATTCTTTGATCCAAGACAAATGACAGATTTTGACTAAATTATCATTCCTATGGTAACAGCTGCGTTAAATATAACTTCATTGCATATACAGTGCCAAGCAAAGTATTCATACCCCTTAAACTTTCCCACATTTTGTCACGTTACAACCACAAAAGTAAATGTATTTACAATGTGGCAAAATAATAAATGGATTTTTTTTTTAAATTCACAAATAAATACCTGAAAAATATGCTGTGCATTTGTATTCAGCCCCCCCGTCCCCCATACCCAGCTTTGCACATCTAGAGAGTGAAACTTTTGCCCATTCGTCTTTGCAAAATAGCTCAAGCTCAGTCAGATTGGATGGAGAGCGTCTGTGAAGAGCAATTCTCAAGTCTTGCCACAGATTAGATTTAGGTCTGAACTCTGACTGGGCCATTCTAACACATGAATATGTTTTGATCTAAACCATTCCATTGTAGCTCTGGCTGTATGTGTAGGTTCGTTGTCCTCAGCCCCCAATCACAAGTCTTTTGCAGACCCTAACAGATTTTCTTATAAGATTCATCTATTTGGCTCCATTCATTTTCCCATCAACTCTGACCAGCTTCCCTGTCCCTGCTGAAGAAAAACATCCCCATAACACGATGCTACCACCACCATGCAGTGTTAATTTTAACAATAGTTTTCATCTTGCAACTCTTTCATAAAGACCAGATTTGTGGATTGCACGACTTACAGTATAGTTGTCCTGTGAACACTTTCTTCCACCTGAGCTGTGGATCTCTCCAAATCCTCCAGAATTACCATGGATCTCATGGTTGCTTCTCTGATTCGTGCTATCCTTTCCCGGCCTTTCAGTTCAGGTGGCTGGCCATCTTGATAAGTTTGCAGCTACTCTATGCCACACCATTTTGGAATGATGGATTCAACAGTTCAAAGCTTGGAATATTTTTTAAAACCTAACCTTGCTTTTAACATCTCTACAACATTATCCCTAACCTGCCTGCTGTGCTCCTTGTGCTTTATGATGCTGTTTGTACAAACCTCAGATGGTTTCACAGAACAGCTGTATTTATACTAAGATGGAATTACACACAGGTGGACTCTATTTACTAATTAGGTGTCTTCTGAAGGCAATTGGTTCCACTGGATTTTCGTTAGGGACATTAAAGTTAAAGGGGCTGAATACAAATACATACCAGGCTTTTTAAAAAAGATTTTTGATCATTTTCCTTTTACTGCCAATCTGTGTTGGTGTATTACATGAAATCCCAATAAAATATATTTACATTTTGGTTGTAGTGTGACAAATTGTGGGGGTATGAATAATTTTGCAGCGCACTGATACTACAGGAACCACCCAGGCATCACCCTGACATGAACTGGAAGCTGCTGGAACGGCGGTGTCACTGTCTATAGTCAACCAACGTTGCCATGGACTAAAAGCCTGCCATCCAACAAAGAAGCCCCTGCTCTAAGATCAACACCTTCTAGCTCAACTGAAGTTTGCAGCTGATCACATGGGCAAAGGAAAAGACAAATTCTGGACTAAAGTTTTGATCAGAGGTATGTTTGGAGGTGTGACGGTGAGGTATTTAACCCCAAGGACACTGCACCAGCTGTTGAGCATGGTGGCTGTGGTGTCATGCTTTATGGCTGTTTGGCTGAAACTGGATCTGGTGCATTGCAAGTGCAAGTGGATGGCATGATTCTGAAGAAGGAGGAAGAGGACGACCTCAGAATTTGTCTGCAGTACCTTAAATTGTCAACTAGATGGTTGAAATGTGGACAAAAATGAGTGATCAGGACAGGACAATGACCTCAAACATACATCAAAGCTGGTTGTGGAATGAACAGCAGGCCAACTTTAAGCTATTGGAGAATCAACCCTGTTGAATACAGTATCTATGGGGCATGTTTAAACGCCAGGTCTGTGCCAAAAAATTAACAAATGTTGATGGTTACCAAAAGCATTTGCTAAAGGTGAGAGTATGTACAGTATAAACTATGTATAATTTTGACCTGGTGTTGATTTGGAAAAACCCCAAATAAATTAAAAACCTGTGCACAAAATTCTTGATATTTTATTTTATTAAAGGTGTATGTTGTACCAGGGCCGGACCGTTGCATAGGCATCATACACACATAAAACCTATAAGTTGACAAAACTGATGTACTTCTGCTAAACTATATTTAAAATGACGTATTTCTGTGAATTGTTAACATTTACATCCAGAGAAATCTAACTTTGCTTATCAGCTGTACCAGTGTTTTGGGGAGCGCTGATGAAGAGAGCATATTTAAGATTCTGCGCAGGTGCCCTGTGTCATGTACAGTACATCCAGCACATCAAAAGAACCAGTCATTAACATGTAAGTCACAGAGAGACCCAGAGACAGACAGACAGACGATAGGAAATACATTTGCATTTTCCAGTTAGACAAAAGGTTTCCAGCAGACACAAGCTACTTGTATGTAAATTCATCTGCAAACCTATATATATATGAAGGATTATTATATAAAATACTGTATAAGGAAGTGCAATGAGCCTTATAAACCTTATAGTTTTGTTCCCAAAATCAAAATATTTTTTATTATTTTTACATTTTAATGTTGTACGATTATATAGTTTACATTAAAATCCAGTTCAGTTCAAAAATCCAGTTCTAGCAGTGACCTATGCTTTTTTGCTCAGGTCAGTATCGGGGTGGGTAGCATGGGCACCAACCAAATAACTTTTTTGTTTGTTATTTGTAAATAATATTGCTAAGGACATTTATATGAGCTGCTTTGTGTAAAATCCCAACACTTGTTCAACAATCCCAATTAAACCTCCCTCACTCACTCACGATCGTCTATGCCGCTTTATTCTGTGTTCAGGGTCGTCCTGGAGTCTATCCTAGGAGGCTTAGGGCACAAAGCGGGATACAGTGTGGACAGGGTGCCAATCCATCGCAGGGCACACACACATACACTCACACGCTACAGGCAGTACCCGGAGAAAACCCACCAAGCAGGGGCAGAACAAGCAAACTCCATGCATATAGAGACGGGAATCGAACACAGACCCTGGAGGTGCAAGGCGACAGTGCTAACTACTATACCAACGTGCCACCCCAATTAAACCTATTTATCTAACAAGTCTCTGCTCTATGAAGAGGCCAAGTGCTATAAGCGTGCTATAGGGTCAGGGGTAGCTCAATGGTTATGGCATTGGACGCTGGATCAGGATGTCCCAGGTTCAAACCACAAAACCACCAAGTTGTCACTGTTGGGCTATTGAGCAAGGGCCCTTAACTCTCAACTGCTTTGATGTATAATGAGATAAAATATAAGTAGCTCTGGATAAGGGTGTCTGCCAAATGCTGTGAATGTAATGTAATGTAAAAAAAAAATAATAAGGCTCCACCATGAAACCAATGATGTCATTGATTGTAGGATTTTCTTTAGTCCTATTCAATAATTTGAGCGGTCATCCCTGTGAGCACAAGGATACAGCGAGACTCATCTTAAACGGAGTAAAGATTGGTGAGATCTTGGCGTTAGACGTCAATAAACTACCATCCAGCACTGTAGTCATTCAATGCAAATCCCTCTGCTTACACAGCTTTGTGTGAATCATGTAAATCGAACGAGAGTGTGTGTATCTTAAAGCCTCCCAGTGGATCCTAAAGCTGAAGCTTGTTTTTTTTTTTTTCCTTTTCCTTCTCGCTGCTCTGTGTCTTGGGCTCCACCTCCATCCTGAGTGATGCGACCATACAGTTATAAAGTGCTTTTCATCCCTCATGAAAAGCCAGTGTGTTAAATTGCATCCAGTATGAAGCACCACATCAGCGCATGCATGTGTGTATGCGTGTATGCGTGGAGTGTTGGGTGTTGAGTGAAGCTTTACTAGCTATTGATTAGCTGATGGTAAATGTGAGCTAGAAGGATATCTGTGCCTGACAAAAGTAGACGCATCAAGAACTAGATGGGATCGATGGAATAATTTTCTCATTGCTTTTGATAGCATAGCAGTATTTTCTTCTGCTTTGCTCTTCGGCTGAAATGACACACTGTTAAAGATATTACATACATTTCTTACTGTAATGCTCACAGTAGTGGCATAGTGCATGGAAATTTTTTAAGCTGGATATGATACGCAATATATAATATCACAAATAACTACAAAGAAAAACGACTATTTCTAGTAGCAGGCTTGCTAGACCTTTTTTTCATGTTCTTCATACAATATGTGGATTCATTGGTGCGTTCAAGCCAAACCTGGACTTGTATGTGTCAGAGACAAACGGAGACGGACCAGAAGACTAGCAGTTAGCCCTGTAGTGTAGATGGTAAACCCAAACGCGGAAGTAGCGCGAGTAGGCAGGATAACCACGCTGTTTATTTTTAGAACTCTCTCGGAACGAGAGCAAGAGCTTACACAAATAAACCCGCGTTCTAATAACACACACTCAATCGAAAGCGAAACCCAAGAAAGTGAGTACTCACGATTAGGCGAACAGAGCGTCGGCGATAGCATGGGCAACTCAATGACTGAGCGATGTAAAGCGCCATCTTGTCTCCTTTTATGCTTCCTGAATCGCGACCGTCTTACTTGCAGGTCCTCGTGCCGGCCGCGTTAGGAGTGCGCATGACAGTACCCCCCTGTCCAGGACCGACACCCGACGGTCCTGGGGTGGAGGATACCCGAAGACGGTGGCCCCGTATTAGCACGGGGTCGAGAATGAACCGAGCCGGGATCCAGGAGCGCTCCTCGGGGCCATAACCTACCCAATCGACTAGGTATTGTACACCTCTGCCCCGAGGTCGCAAATCAAGGATCCAACGTACGGTATAAGCGGGACCGCCCTCAATGATTCGGGGAGGAGGAGCAGGGTGGGTGGGTGTAACCATAGGGGAAGTGATGAAGGGTTTGAGTTGGGATATATGGAATACCGGGTGGATCCGGAGCGCCGCAGGCAGCTGGAGCCGGTAGGTGACAGGGTTTATCCGGAGAGTGATGCGGTATGGACCGATGAATCTGGAGGAGAGCTTCCGTGATTCTGTTCGTAGGTGAAGGTTCTTGGTAGATAGCCATACCTTGTCACCTATCTGGAATAGTCGTCCCGGAGGGTGTCGACATCGATGTTGGAAGACGTAACGGGTGTTGGAGCGTCGGATGGCATTAATTGCTTGGTTCCAGACCCGTCGACACCGACGAACCAACTGTTGGGCCGACGGTACTTCAACCTCCGGTTCTTGGTGGTCGAACATCGGAGGTTGGAAGCCGTAGCATGCCTCAAATGGGCTTAGATTGGTGGCAGAGGAGACGTGGAGGTTATACGATAATTCTGCCCAAATGAGGTAGCGGGCCCAGGAGCACTGGCGATCAGCGACAAAGCATCTCAAGTAGCGCTCCAGTTGTTGGTTGGTCCGCTCCGTGTGACCGTTAGTCTGTGGGTGGTATCCAGGAGACAGACTACAGGTGGAATTGATCAGACGGCAGAAGGCCTTCCAGAACTCTGAGGTGAACTGGGGCCCCCTGTCCGAGACGATATCCCTTGGGAACCCATGCAGGCGGACTACGTGTTCTAATATCAGCTCGGCTATGTTTTTGGCTGACGGGAGTCCGGGGAGGGCTACCAGGTGGACAGCTTTGGAGAACCGGTCGACGATCGTGAGGATGGTGTTCTTCCCCTCGGAAACCGGCAGGCCCGTGTTGAAGTCGACGGCAATGTGCGTCCAGGGCCGATGTTGGGCCACCAGAAGGTGCGTCGAATGAATTGTAGTGTGCCTTCCGGGGTGCCTTCCGGGGTGACCTGAGAGGAGAGAGGAGTTCCCCCATTGAAGCACCTCTGACTTGACGGTGTTGGGCACATAAAGTCGTCCAGGCGGCACACCTGTTGTGAGAGGGTGTCAGCTTTGATGTTCTTGGACCCCGGGCGATATGACAGGTGGAAATTGTAGTCCTCAAAAAACAGAGCCCACCGCGCCTGTCTGGGGTTCAACTGTTTCAGCGACCGAATGGTGATGAGGTTCTGATGATCAGTCCAGACAATGAATGGCTCTCTGGTGCCCTGGAGCCCATGTCCGACGCGTCCACCTCCACAACGAATGGTTTATTGGCATCTGGATGAAGGAGGATGGGAGCCGTAGTGAAGCGGCGGCAAAGTTCACGGAAGGCGGTAATGGCTCTTCACAAAGAAGAACCCCGCGGCAGCAGGCGAGGAAGAAGGCCGGATGGTACCTTGGCGCAATCCGTTGGAAACATATTCCTCCATCGCCTGCGTCTCGGTGGCAGATAAAGAGTAGAGGTGGCCGCGGGGTGGCATGGAGCCTGGCTGGAGGTCGATGGCAAGGTCGTAGGGGCGATGAGGAGGTAGGTGGGTTGCCCGTCTCTTACAAAACACCTCAGCCAGGTCTCGGTAGGCGCTCGGGATGGCGTCGGTGTCGACCTCGGGGGCCTCGGACCCCCTAGAACACGTC